>CM029388.1:7900290-8114985 GCA_017165825.1 Hepsetus odoe
ACTACGCGTCGCCATTCGTGTTGTTTCTTCTTAGAAAAACACAGCGTACCGACTCCCGTGATGCACTGCGCCTGAATAGCGAACCAACCGCTCACACGCACTTTACACGATCATATCGGGTTATTTGATCCAAATCCAAAACAGACAAACTCGCAAAACTGAACACAAGCTCTCCGAACTCATCTTATGTCGAAATACAAGATACGCGAGGGAAATAGGGTTTATAAATCCCACAGACATTTTAAAGGCCGACTGAACACTTCCTATTTCCGTATTAAAGGCTCAACATGACTGTCAGGCGCTAGATGGCGCCCGTGAGAGAGTCCGCAATCAACAGGGGTGAATGGAGCTGAACGGATAACAACTTTTTACTACAAAACGTCGCCGGTAACCAGTTTCTACAAAATTCCCGGTAATTCTGTATTTTAACATCTGATCGAACTGGGAGCGTTATGAAATGTTACCTCTAGTATTTTTTGACATTCTTTCGGCTGAATCCCAATTTGCTTTTACTACCTTTGTAGTGCACTAAAGAGGGAGGAGGAGTCATTTGAGGTTCAGCCAACAACACGAGATAAACATGATGCCCCATACTCCAAGAGTTCTAGGACTTTTTAGCTGATTTCTCCTCTTTTTTATAGACATCATATTTAAATAACCTACAAAAAATCGCCAAGTTTTAAGTTTACTTTCATTTTAATTCCCTTTTATTCCGCCCTCATCCAATTCAGCACAGGCATAAAATCGACTTTTTTTTTTTTTTTACAAGTCCTTTATAGAGTCATTGATATGTATCTAATTGAAGAGTCTCCATCAAAAGTGTGAGCTCAGTGCTGTGTCTTTATTAACATTTACTGACAGGAAACACAAGCTGAATAGAGCACAGACCAGACCGAGAAGTATGGGGAAGTACAGACATACTAACTAGTGGAATATAAAGATGTTTCTGTTCTCAATGTTACTTCCACAATCCAGCAGGTTTCCACATCATTTCCTGAGCAGAAAGTCCTAAACAAAAGTGAAGAGCTTGTTCCGAGGTAATCAATTAATTAATTAATGTCCTAAATCTGGTACTGTTAGATGTGAAACTGCTCAGCTGTCCAAAAGTTGGCAGTAAAACGAATAATTACCAGGCATGTTGAGAGTTTAACAGAATCCTTAACAGCACTCAAAGCAAGAGCTAGGTTTTCTAGGGTCATCCAGTGAATGTTTTTTTTATTTGCATGTCTGCATGAATCATTCATCCTGTAGACCTAGATGCCACCAAAGTTTCCTTTCCCCCCTGATACGTCTGTCACATGCTTCACATGAAGGGCTAAATAAGAGTTTTATTTTTTTCAAATTATTGTTATTGTTGTTGTTATTTGGCTTGTAGTGAATTTAAAACAGTTGAAAAAATAAAAAATTATATTTTTAAGACTTTTAAGAATAAGCCTCAAGTCTCCTGCTGAGTTTGAGTTTTGACATTTTCCCCATTACCAATAAAATGATGAAAAATGCTTAAACATAAACATTTGCATTGAGATTTGCATTTATATTGTTAACATACATATTATACAGTAAACAATGCTAAGAATATGCATGTTCATGAAGCATAATTGGAAACAGCAGTACTTTGTAGTAGCATGGTCCACACAACAGTGGAAAGAAATATGTACAAAAACAAAAAAGCCCTCATAAAAACCCTCACCATAGTGCACATAGAGAATGCTGAAAAAAATAGCCCAATACTGGAACCTTCTACTGGAAGAGAACCAGTATACACAATGGTGCTGTCAAGATTCTGTTCTCTGAAGCACTGCTTCATCAAATATTTTAAAGGTTGTATTTTTAAGGTCACTCACAAGATGACACCGATTCAGAAAAGAAAAAAAAATCCCAATCCTTCTGCAATGGCACCTTCCTCCTTCTGTGCTCTCTCTTTTTCTGACCAGGGACTGGGAAGAATGTAGCATTCCAGTTGATACTGTGTTTTCCAATGTATGCAATGTTATATTTGGTATGGTTGTGGCAGTAATAAAGTGGATTTATTGCAAATATGCTTAATCTTTCTGATGTTTTGCACAGAAATATTTTTTTATGTCTGTGTTGTGTAACATCATATGGCCTGCTGTAAAAAGTGTAACACTGTTTTTAGAATATTTGTTTCTTGCATTTGATTTGGGCTACAAAACACAGCATCTGTCAAGAGCGTGCCCAAGGCTTTTGTGTTTATTGCTTACTTTAGGTGTGCATTTTACTAGAATTATCTTGGCCTTTTCGTGTGTATACTAACAAGTAAAGTGTAACGCTCTGAAAGAACAATACAGAGAGGAATTGTTAGGGAGGGTTTACAGGTTTCAGGTTCTTTCAGCTGTCATTCTTGTTTTGAATGAATGTTTGTGATAGGTCAGGTTTTTCCAGCTGAAAATCTATATCTACAAACAAAAGAGGCAAAATACCAAAGCTCAGTGTTGACATTTCATTTTTATGAAGTGTTTCCTTTGTTGACAACATATAATCTGAAATATCTGTTGGATGAAAATGTATTGAAATATGAAACACTGGTCATGTTTAAAGATAAAGGATAGCTTCATATTTTTTTTAACCATAAATACCCTTCAAAATGAATAAGACTTAGTTAGTTTAAAATTAGTTTAAATGTATCACCTCTGATATGTATCAGCAATTAGTGTCCATTAGTGTTTCAAGTTTAGTTGCACTCTTCTCATCTTTTCTGATACAGAAGCATCATTTGCTTTTCTGTCTGGTGTATGAAGTCTGACTTCTTTAACATCATGCAGAGGGAAGGTAAGCAATGCCACCACCACTTTTTAAAGAGTGCATTATGAAAAGTAGGATGTCTTTCAGGAAGAAGGAATGAGGAAAACTTTGCTTCCTCCACGTAGTCTGGGGTAATCTCTCATTGTTTTCTTCACATCCAAGATGTCCCCTGCAGACAACAAACAAAAAACAACAAGTATGAGAATGTGGAAGGTGGGCTACATGTGTGGACCTGTTCTCATCAGTTCCAATAAGTCAATGAGTATCTTCAAACATGCACAAAGAATATAAATATTGATTAATTGTACATTTTACGGAGCCTAAATTGTATGTACACCTTACTTGGCTTACAAACATTTTTATTATTTACCCTCAAAGACAAGATTCACTCTATGTGGCTTTTTTCCAGTCCAGTCACATGCCTCCTGAAGCAAGACACAGAACTTCTCGGTGGGAAATAAAAAAAACTCTTTTGATTTCCCAGAAAAGTTCACATAAATGTTCTTTTTGTCAACTTCATCAATGTGATCAGGTATTAGGAAGGATGGCAAGGATGTCTCTGTCCTTTGTGCATCCACTGTGTTGTCTAAAAAAGAGAAAAGTGAACAGTCACAAAATCTGACTTGGAAAAGGTACAGATATTGAAAAATACAGTTTCTGTATCATCTTCTCTATCATCTTTTCTCCACTTACTTTCATGTTGAATGCATGGATGGTCATTTACTGAACTATCTTGTTGACGTGAATCTTTGGCTTGCTGCCCATCATTTACATCTGCTGAAGGCTGTTCCTGCAAGGCATGCACATACAGTACGTTCTCAACAGGAAGTGGGAGTGTTTATAAAGTTTATATTAATTTTCTCATTACCTTTATGCATGTGTATTTTATTTGCCACTAAGTTCGTGATCTATGAAGTGTCAGATGTCTGTCAAAGCTTTACACAGTGCAGAGTTAAAGGTAACCATCAGATAAAACATAATGAGTAAATTAACTGCGTTGTGTCAATTTACAATAAGCCATTGGCTGCGTTCTGTTAGAACAATGTTAAAGGTGTATAGTATGGAGAGGAACTGTAAATGAAAGTTCCCGATTTCACTGATGTTGTGACCTGTTGCTTTGAATAAATGTAGCTATTAAATCGTTTTTTTTTCCACCTAAGATCTTTATCTACATCCACAGACAAAAATCTACCCAAACTGCTCAGACAAATGACAAAACTCAGGAAATGCACTAATGCATACTGCAGCATTTTAGAGTATTAAAGAGTTTGTTCTATTGTTTTCATCAAGGAATACCTAGTTAAAATCAGCTACGTTGTAGGCAAATGCACCATGGGGGCAGTGGCCTAGTGTTAGGGAGTTGCCCCTGTATTGGGAGATTGTGGGTTTGATTCCCCTCACCAGGAGGTTGCCCTGAGGTACCCTTGAGCAAGGTACCATCCCTGTCAATGCTCCCCAGGCGCTTTCAATAGCTGCCCAGTGCTGCATGGTGTTTGCATGGGTTAAATGCAGAGGTCCAATTTTGTTGTGGTTCACTGTGTGCTGTGCTGTGCTGTGCTGTGACCTCGCAATGACAAGGGTTGTCACTTTCAGTAAATTAGAGATTTTATGTTTTGATTTTTTCTTCTAGATCAAAAAACAATTGCCCAGTTTCAAAATTTCAGTCCTCCTGGCTATTTTTACTTTTTATGAGAGACAATAATGAATAATATTTTCACTTTTCTCTTTTGGCCAATATACTGAGAGTTCACAATAGAACCATACTTTTTCTTTTTCCTGTACTAGACTACTCACTCTGATGATGAAAAGCAGTTACTGAAAACAGCTTCATTACTCAGCAAAACGAACTATTGTTTCATAAAATAAATGCAACTATTTTCAAAATGTTGCATATAATGAGACAAGAAATTACATATTTCAATTGTATTTAAATAGATTGTTTCAAAAAGATATGTGGACAAGACAGGCAAGACAGAATGTTTATCCAGTCTTAAAATGACTTACCGTACCAAAGATGTAACTATATATGATTCCCATGATTTTTAAATGTGCCTTTTCCTTAAGTTTCCTTCTCAGCTTGAAGACCTTAAAAATGAAGCACCCAACATGCACATACTATATGTGACTTTAAGCGTTCACTTTGTTTCTTTCTTTCTTTCACTTTCACTAGAATTTCACCTCTCCAAATTCCCCCTTGAGTTCCGAGAATGTAAATGATGTAAACATATGTTGTGCTTATGAATCTGACTCTTTTAAAAACATCTGTATAAAACACCCACAACTGACAAGTCTTTAGATCTAGTGAGCTGCTTGTTCTGAAAATACTTTAAAGTCTTAATGCACTGCACTGTTGGAATGAAGCTGTAAGTGAAAACACACAGATGCTTTTTCTGAAGGTAAGGTTAGAAAAAAAAAGAGAAAATGGCATTTAATATTTGTATGAACGTTACAGTCAGATGGATAGTTGTGGGAAAGAAAAAAAAAATAATCTGTCCCGTCCCTGGGTGGGCTCGAACCACCAACCTTTCGGTTAACAGCCGAACGCGCTAACCGATTGCGCCACAGAGACTGGGATGCCGTCAACCTGTGTCGTCACAAAGCTCAAGTTAAAAGTCCCGCTGTTTCGTGATCGTGTGAGGAAACGAGGATCCGTGTCACTGGGTGACATAGAAACACAAAGTGATCGCTGAGTTTTCTTTGCACATAATAAGATCGTAAAAAATCTGGATCAGTATCTCCTCTAAACAAACTAATAGACCTGTGTCCCCGTGGACAAATGAGTAGGAAAGTGAGAACGACAAAGACAGGATGTGTGTAAACGAAAGGGAGGAAAGTGGAGTGGTTATGATGCAGAGAGTTGAGGTGACAAAAGTGGAGGAATTTAAAAACTTGGGATCAACAGTTCAGAGTAAGGGCAAGAGCGGAAGATAGTTGAAGAAGACAGTACAGGCAGTTTGGAATATGTTGCGAACATTTACATTGACGGCATTTTAGCAGATGCTCTTATCAAGAGCGACTTCCAGCTCCTAATTACAAGGACAGTCCTCCTGGAGCAACTCAGGGTTAAGGGTCATGCTCAGGGACCCAGTGGTGGTAGTGCAAGAGGAGAAGAGGGGGTGGAGTGATTTGTGACAGACAGGTACCAGCATGAGTAAAGGGGAAGGTTTACAGGAACCTAGTGAGGCTATGTTATATGTGTTGGAGATGGTGGCGCTGATGAAAAGACAGGAGAGGACGGTGTGAGAGAGGACATGCAGGTGGTCGGTTAGAAGGATGAAGGTGCAGAGGACCGGAAGAAATGGAGACGGTTGATCAGCAGTGGCGAACCCAAAACAGGAACAGCTGAAAGAATAGTTCTATGTCAAAAATTCTTTTCTATTCTAATTCTAGGTCAAGAATTAGTTGTGAATTGTTGTGTTTAATTCAAATCAGAAGTTTTAGACTTGTGTCCTGTCGTGAACATGCTTACTTATCTTCTACAGAGTGTGTCGGACAACAGCGTCTGTTAATTGCAGTTAGTGGTTAAAATAAACTCACTCGTCCCTGGGTGGGCTCGAACCACCAACCTTTCGGTTAACAGCCGAACGCGCTAACCGATTGCGCCACAGAGACTGAGTGACCACCTACGTCGTTAACAGTTTACTTAAGCTTAAGCTCGATCGTACACATACATGATTTATATATCTTAATATTAATGTATACCGCTTGTATATATTGTTCATAGCATGTCTACAAATAAACAGGCGTTTTTTGTGCACGACTGTGATACGGCTACATAACTTTATAAAGGCCTGTCTCTGGCCAGGAGTTGTCAGCCCGGCTAGCTCAGTCGGTAGAGCATGAGACTCTTAATCTCAGGGTCGTGGGTTCGAGCCCCACGTTGGGCGGCTACTTTTGCTTTTTTTTGGTCAACTCGGGCTTTCATCTTAATTGCCATTTAGAAGTATCAGATATTAACAACTTTCAACTAACAACTGTTGTTCAAAGTTGTGCAATTAACAACTTTCTCTTTCTTTCTTTCTTTCTTTCTTTCTTTCTTTCTTTCCAGTGTCGACCAGAGGTGGATGGGTTCCCCTTTTGAGTCTTGGTTCCTGTCAAGGAACTTCCTCCAGTTTTAGGGAGCTTTGCTTCTGTCGCCCTCGGATACTGTAAAGCTCTCTAGAGATTCTTTCATATGCGATTTCCAAGTCCAATGACGAATATTCACAAATATTGACCCCTATGTTAATCATTAAAACACATAATATTTTATTATATATAAAATGCAAAATATTGACCAAGTACCCAATCCCAGTCTCTGTGGCGCAATCGGTTAGCGCGTTCGGCTGTTAACCGAAAGGTTGGTGGTTCGAGCCCACCCAGGGACGGGTTAGTCTTTTCTAAAACCAAAAAGATCAAAGAGAGATGGCTCTTAATCTACAGTTCTTCAAGTATTTTTATTTTCTGATAGTCTTACTCAATTAATTCAAACTAGTTGGGGAGACTAGACCGAGCACAAACGATTTATAAAAGGCGTGGATCAACTTCGCTATCAGCCCGGCTAGCTCAGTCGGTAGAGCATGAGACTCTTAATCTCAGGGTCGTGGGTTCGAGCCCCACGTTGGGCGACACCTTTTATCTCGTCTCAGTAAGGCGAGAGAACAGGTTCTCGCTTTTCTTCAGGGAGCCCGTCCCATCCCGGGGTAAAAGGAGACCATCACACCCGAAGTGTCATACTTATGTCTAGTCTACCAGTAAATTGGTTTTGGTCGCCGTCAATGCAGAAAATCCCGACCAAGACGAGCGTTTTTTAAAATACAAAAGTATTTCAGACTCTGATAATCAATAAATTATTTAAAAATCAGTATTTCGGTGCGGTCCAGTACCAGATGACCCACGGACCGGTATTGGTTGGGGACCACAATCAGCTACAGCACCCCGCCCTTCTGACCAGAGCGTAGTTTGAAACGGAATATGAATGATCTGTTATGGTAATGTGTTCACTAATGTAAAGACAGTCCACCCTCCGAACAAAAATAGCAATCCGTGCAACTTCCAAGGTCTTCCTTGTGCACGTGCGTCAGGTGATCCTGAAATTCCTTTTTCAGAAACATTTCAGCATCCCAGTCTCTGTGGCGCAATCGGTTAGCGCGTTCGGCTGTTAACCGAAAGGTTGGTGGTTCGAGCCCACCCAGGGACGGAGGAACACTTTTCTCTCATCAGCAACTGAACCATAAAAATGACCGACCATCTCATAATGCTGCTTTCACTGTCATCCTGTCCACTGCTGTGGAAAAACAGCACTGTGATTTTATACAGACAAACATCCCCTTAAAAGACCCCATCACTTCAGCTCATTTGCATATTTAGTTTAAAATAGTTCAATACTATGGTTACTTGAAATAACAAGAATTAAGTGAACACAGACTTCTCTGTTGCTTTGATAGAGCCAAAAATCATTAAAGATCGAGAATGTGGCACACCAAAGTGTATGTACACCTGTTTAACATTTTTACCCAAAAGGTCAATATTCTTCTTTTCAACAGGCATCTGATTTGAATCAGAGGGTACCGCCTGGAGTCGTTTGATCAATAGTACAGCTGTGTGTTTTGCCAAAAACCCAATAACAGGAATTGGGAATTAGACTGTGAATAAAAAGTTAAGCTCTTTTACAGATGAAATGCTTTACTTTATATTCACAATATTATTGGTAGTTTGTTGCCATCACAAGGCTGCATGTGACATAAATACCTCGTTTTTTGTTTTTTTATGTTGGCCTACTCGGAGCAAAGATGGGTAGAAGGAGTTCCTTTTTCATGGATTCCTTATAACTCTGGAGTTTTCCCTCTTTAGATCCAGGCAATCTTTAAAATGTCCCGTTTCAAAATAAAGTTGCTTGATTATGTTAAAAAAAAGGATTAATCATTCATTTCTTTAATAGACATACCACTGAATTGATATCACAGCTCTGAGTAAGGGTTTGTATTTTACACAGAAAAAATAAATACACAAAGAAATGCATATATTATCGATAGGGACAGTCAGTTTTAGTCTTAAATAATCTTGATATTTGGCCCAATGTAAATCACAGAGACAACACCAAGTATGTGCAGTACTTTTTCATATTTGCATGACCTTTCATGGTAATATTACTCCACCTATAGGCCTGAAAGCCATTGTGTACTACAGGAAACCAGACATTTAAAGAAGTCGTTCAATTAGAAATAGAAATTTATTTAAATCTATATGGTTATGATGCATGTACAATACTAAAATGTGAAAGTAGTAGTTGGGCACTACTATCACAGGAAAAAATAAAAGGGGCTGAAGTGATTTCAAGCTTATTAGCTCTCATTTTAATTTGAAAGATAACTAAACAAATCCATGCCTAGTTCTCAGTGCTTTGTTCAGTTTACCTACTACATGTCTGAGTGGAATTTGCTGTGACTTTAAAACCTGACACACCAAATAAAAGCACCCACGGTCACAAAATGACACTCAAAACAGCTTATTAACCATGCACCTTCAATGAGTAAACACTAGTTTTAACTCACATTTGAATCTGGAAGAAAGTTAGCATGTGTTTTTGCCTTGTTGGTGCAGGACAAAAATCACACATTTGTTAATGGCAGTTCTCTTCAATATGTTCATTGAGTAAATTTGTAAGTGAGGGTAGATCACTTCGATGGTCTGTAGCTTTGGCCTGTTTTGGGCGATTGTCCAGGGCCAGCTGCATGGCCCAGATACTAAGAGGTCTCATGTAGGCCAAAGAGCGGTAGATTCCTTTCTCACAATATGCTTCCGGAGTCTGAAAAGCCATTCCTGCCTGTTCCCACACTGTCCGGTAACAACCTTCAGCAGTGTGTAGGCCTTCCTTCAGCATTCCCTGAGAGGTGGAGGTGAAGAACATTTAACACGTATAAATATACAGGTTGTTTAATAATTTAAAAAAAGTAATGTTACAGGAAAGACACAAAGAAAAATACATCTGTAATATGAGCATCTGTAAGAGTTATGGATAATAAAATGTATAACTGCTAACAGCTATTAAGGAAAAAATTTTTGGCAGTTTTTGGTAAAACAAATAAATAAATAAATAACTAAATATTATATATATATGGATGGTAAACGGGTCTCTTGCTGTTCTTAGGCTGAGAACTCAGCAAAACTAGAGAATATTTAACAGCAAATAGAGAAGTAGATCTGAAAATGTGTAAAAAAAAAAAAAATTAAAAAAAAAGAGCCAAAATACTATGCAGTAATAAGACCATATGCGCTTAAAACAGGCATTGAGCTGCTAGTTTGTTAAGCACACCAACTTCATCCCGACATCTACTAATATTTTTACTCGCTCACCATCAAACCTAACTGGCTTTGAGACAATGCTACCCACTCCAGCAGGCAGCTTTAAAAGTTGCTCACTAAAATACCAAGTAGAATGCTAAGCTAAACACTTAACTGTAACTATGTTGCTGCACAATATTCTTTTCTGTTTTCAGTGTCAGGTTTTGACATTTAAAGTTTTACATGTGAGAGGTTGATCCTGTGAGAATGTCAAATTCATTTTTTTTGGTTATGCTTGCAAAAACTTTAAATGTTCAGAAATGTCAGTGATGATCAAACTCTATTCTTACCTCGTGAATCATAGTAGCTGCCAAGCCATAGACTACACCAACCCAGACTTCATCTGACTGGACACTGGATTGATCAGGCACACCTTCTGGCCTCATTCCATTCACAGCCCCCATCTGCCCCCCACCGAAGCTCATCACATTCAGATCAAACACAGATTTTAGAGCACTGTGGATCTTCTCTTTGGGAAAAGCCTGAGGAACAATATCAGGCTGTGTTACAAAGATCAAGTCAAAGGCACAAAGATCTGTCTTTTAAATTAAGCTGAAACATGACTTTAGGTCCCTAAAGAGTGCATTACTCTTACTCTGGTCCTGGAGATCTGGTGTCAAGCACAGTTTGGTTTTTCCTCTACTTAAACACTCCCACTTAACACTGAACTTAGCAAATGCGTTGAAGATGGTCGTATTACTAAACTGTGTTCCTCCAGGACTCCTGGAGATCCCTTGCTCTGCATGTTATCTCTGTTTACTTTACTTCATACCCCTATGCCAGCCTACAAGGAGCTGAGTAATTAATTAGTGAGTAGAATATTGTCCTAGATGAGACAAAGCCAAAAAAAATCTAGTCATTGTGTGGAGTTGCTGTGTCTGAGTCTAAAAACCCCTGAGGTGATTTATGCATTTGATCATTACCCAAAACTGGGCTGCTATACAAAAAGCAGATTAAAATAATTGAGATTATTTCATTATCTTCTGTTCACATATTTTCATTTTTAAAGAGCAGAAAAAAGATAAAAATAGATAATTATAGTACTAACCTGGAAGTCTTCATATCCTAGTCCAGATGCCCTCAGGAACCAATGACCTGCACACTGGTCAGACATGATGCTGTTGGACAGACTTCGTCCACTGCTATCATAGTTATAGTATTTACCTGAGAAAAAAAGTACAGAGAACAAGAGATACAGAGATCAAATAAAACATTAAAAGTGCATTTCAGTGGAAAAAAGGCCAATGTAAAACTGCTGGAATTTCATAAATATTAGTTCTTCACAAAACTCAAGCCTAAGATTCTAAGCTTGATATGATTGCTAGGCCCTGAGACCACATCATTATTTGATGCAGAAAAAAAACAGCAAATATCCAGCTTGCTTTAGTTACAGTCTCTCTCTTGGATTTGTTTAATTGTGAGCGGTAAAACATGTACATGACTATATCTTTATATTTCAAAAGGCACTTCTCTGCTACTAGAGAAACAACATTCAGCAGTGATAAACTGATCAAACTGATTAAGTGCCGTTCCATACTCACCGTTCCACAGCAGCTTATCAAAGGCTGTGCTGGCTCGCTCCAAGATGTCACGGAAGCGCTCATATACAGAATTGCTCTTCAAAATCTGTGCCATTTTACACATTACACACACAGAGGCAACCCAAAGCCCACCACAGTATGCACTGAAACACACCAATGAAACAAAAAGTCAGATTTAAATGGCCTAAATCACACCTATAAAATTATTTACCATATATAAACTTACCTAGGGCCTGTTACAATCCATCCATCATAAGTCTGGTCAGCATAGCCAGAATTTTCTATCAGCCCATCCCCATCCAGATCAAACCTCAATTCAGTTTCCATAACCGCCTTGAAGGCAAAACCAGTGTCCGGTAAGGTGGGAGATGGGTGGATGGGTTTTAGTGTTATGCATAATGTGACCTCTTCAAATTCAGCAAACCTAAGTAGTTGCTACAGCACTCTGCACCTTACCTGACAGATGGGCCACATATCCTTCAGGTACTGTGTATCTTGAGTGAGGTGATAGTCACGATAAACCTGTAGAACAAATTTCAAGTTCAGGTCTTTCCAGTCAGCCGTGTCATGAATCTGGTAAGCGTTGACACGCAGCCAAGGCTCATCATCTGGGAGGGGAGACAAAGGACCATTAGAGGGAAAGTCACAAGGAGGAAGGTGGTTTAAGGAAATGCAATAAAACAGGTTACACATAACTGACATTCACAAGAAAAGCACTCTGTATTAGATTTAAAATGGAATTACATGAAATAAATAGTATAATAACTTCTGGGCAATTCATTCTCCAAGCTCAGTTTGAGAAAAAGATCATAAGATCAAAAAGACCTTGTTGGTCTGTACTGATTTTTTTGCTCAGCAAATACAGTGTTGCCTTGACTTATGAGTATAATTTGTTCCGTGATAGAGCTTGTAACTCAAATTACTCGTATATCAAATCACTTTTCCCCATTGAAATGAACTGAAATGCAATTAATCCATTCCGGACCCCCAAAAAACACTGCATTTTTTTTGCTACATGTTTTTAAATAAGAAAAAATGTGCTTATAAATAACAAATATTGTATAAAAACACATTAAAACCAGTTTATTGCAGTAAATTCTATTGTATCAAGTATAGTGTACAGCATTTGCCTTGGAGATCTGAAGACTTGAAGATATTGACGAAGGTGGAGGAGAAAGGCTGAACTGAATAACTGAATCTTATTGGCTGATTTTTGCCTGTTTCGGCACACTTTCCTCATTTTCATCGGCAGGGGTTTTCGATAAAAACCTGTCTAATGTGGTCTGTTTCAGGTGCAGATTGTAGAAGTGCTACAGAAGTGCTCGTACTGCTTCGCCAAGTCGACTACACGCACACCTTGGTCATGTTTTTTGATAATTTCTTTAATTCAATGCACATCACCCGGCCGAGAGATTGCTCGTATCTTGAAAAACTTGTTAGTTGGGACACCCGTAAGTCAAGGTACCACTGTACTTCTTTTGGTAAGAGACCCATTTCTGTTTTTAGTGTGAAAACATATTTCTTGAAACAATTAGAATGTCTTTATTGATATAGGGGTCATTAATATCAAGAGAATGATCCACATGTGTTAGAAACAACAAATAATGATGATAAAGACAAGCCTCCATGGCAAAGGTTTTTTTTAGCTGTTTGTAAGCTCTTTATTATTTTAACAAAAAAAGCAATAAAAGGCCAGCTGTATTGCTTGTGAAGCAGCTAGAACAAATCAGATTGGATATTTGGTCTAAAACCAGAAACCAATGGCTCATATCTGATTTGATAGCAGTACGGCTATGTTCAAAATTCATGTTGAGGCGCTATTAGGTACTGCTCAAAGTTCCGCTCAAACTTGCTCTGCCATGGTACAAAGAGGTTTCTGCTGTGATGCTATAGAGAAACAGCACAGTTAAATAAAGACTCAGTGGATACAACCTCTTTCACTGACCTGGGTCTCCAATGTCATGAGGTACTACATTACGGGTCTTGACTGGTGAACAGCGACCAGTCATTAGGTTCATCCTTTCCATCGGATCATGTTGTAAAACACTACCAGCTAGGAAATGAGAGAGAAAATGGTTATATAAGGTAAACAAGTATGAGAAATAAAAAGAAAAAGAGATGAACAGGTTTGTATTAAGTAAGATGAGTGAGTAAGATGAATATATTTGAAGCTGATATATTCATTATCTACTTAGAATTATGAACAAAAAGTACACATTTTTGAGCATAAACAAAGGTAAGAAAAGGAAAAAGTATTCAGACATTTACATTTATGGCATTTAGCAGACACTCTTATCCAGAGCGACTTCCATGTCCTAAGTACAGGGACAGTCCCCCTGGAGCATCTCGGTGTTAAGGGTCTTGCTCAGGGACCCAGTGGTGGTAGTGATGGAGGTGGGAACCTAGGACCTTCATGAGCCATAGGTCCATAGGCAAGTACCCTACCACTAGACCACCGCCACCCCTGACGACACCATGATGCAAGATAAACTGGTCTCTGGCATTTTCAGTGACACAGAAATTTTATAGCATCCTTTGCCAAATCTTTGCCTATAAACAATCCTGTAACTTGGCTGGGATTTTACTCTGATATACACCAACTGTGATACATTAGAAAGACAGATGTGTGCCTTTGCTAATTATGTCAAATGAATTTAATTAGACAAAGGCAGACTTCAATCAACCTGCAGAAGCTGGTTGAAGACCCTTGATAGAAGTATGATGCACGAGAGCTTAATTAGAATATGAATTATAACTAGGGTATGAATACTTATGTTAATTTTCATAAGTATGACAAGACTGAATTTATTCAGTTTAAAGAGGAGTATAAAACAATGAAAAGAGTTGGAACTTTAAAGGGTCTGAATACACTTCCACTGATTATACATTTATTTCTAAACTGGTTAAATGACAAAATGTCAGAAAGCTTTTTTTTACATTTGCCCTCAGATATTCACTAATTTGCTAAAAAAGATCCTTCTTACCGATGTCGTACTGCAGGCTTAAAGCCAGTTTGGGCCAGAGCATGATGAGTGCAAAGGAAGCATAAAAGTGCACATCATACGTGTTATACATCCTGTATTCCTGACCTACATGCAGAGAAAAGCATATTACAGATGAAAGTAGAAGGTTAACACTTTAATAACCTGAAATCAGGCAGTATTGTTTTCAGTGAGAGAATGAGTCAACACTTCAGACGGCACTCCCTTACAAGAAATTCAGTTTATAAAGCGTTACAGTCTATAACAAAATAAAACTCAATAGTGGCTCATTAGGTTAATTCTAGGAACTGACATAACTAATCAGGATTAACCCACACTGACAAAAATTCTTTAGAGATTAAAATTTACTGCACCAGATATCATACTCCATATTCCCATTTATAAAGTCCCTTTTTGTGTCAAGTTTGCCAAATGTGTTTGAATTTACATGCTTGGAGTGACCCCAGTCACTTGCCTGTAAAAGTTAAAATAAATATCTTGATTTTCAGCATTTTTGCTGATACCTACTTGATACATCATATTTTTTAAATCATGGCAAAGTAAGAACTTGTACTTGGAGACTTCTTAGAACGTAAAAGAGCCCCTTGTTAGGATGCACTGTTGCCAAACAACTGCTCTGAAAAAACTTGATTTTAATCTTAGTAATCACTCACCCTCTAAATAAGCAAAGCGGCCATATTCCTTGAGGATAGGGGGCCGAGCTGGAAGACCGCTTTCTTCTGAACAGAGCCCTCCACTGATGTCACAGTCCTCAGGAAGCTCCACCCACACGGTCCCACCGTCCGCAATAAAATATAGCTCATTAAATATAGCTGATTTATACCAGGATGGGAGAGAACTAAAAGACACAAGCAACAAGAGAACTATGTTTATTTCAGGACAAGGGCAGATATATGAATTAATATACGAATTTTAGTCAACATAAGATAGATTATAGGATTATACATACTTATTCTGTACTGTAAATACATATTAAACAATCACACTGTTCTTTACCTATCTTCCAAAATAGACCTCTGCCATTCCTCAATTTTCTCTTCCCAGTCTTTGTAGTGCGTGAGAGCGTAGTGAGAAAGAGAAGGCCCTGCATCCCCTTTGGCACCATAGTAACGGGTATATCGTCTAAACAAAGGAACAAAAAGTACACACCAGTATTTTACTGTTTTGTACTCAATACAAAGTCATTAGATTGTACTGATGAAAGAGATTGTACTGATGAAAATGTGTTTCCTTAATTAGACACACTGAATTTGGCTTGTACAGATGAACAAGGAGGTCTTACTAGATGTTAAACAATGTGTACCTGATATGCTCTTTCTCTCTTGAGCCAAAAGTCATTTTTGGCATGTCCCAGGCCAGACTGAGCTCAACACTGTTGTGTCCATGAGGAGCAACATGACAGCCCACTGCCAGTGCTGCAGCCACCTTTTCTCCTCTTTGCGTGGCAGGGCAGGAGCCCTCGAGGGAGGGCAACCGCCCATCATTAATGAGGCCAGTCCACAGAGTGCTGCAGGTGCCCTTTGGACTAAATGCTGTCTGATGGCTGATCTCCCTGTCAGACTAAAGCACATACAAAATGCAATGGATTATGGAATTTTTCAGAGCACACAAAGTGCCTTTTGTTGTTTACAAAAAGGTCGTTACAAGGGAGTTTCAATATTTGTCTAATTCAAAACAAAGTCGTTTTGTGCAGTGTGATGTGAAATGCACCATATGAGAAACTTGGAGAGTCAGAATTGTTATATAAGCTATATAAGCCTATATAAGCTACATCACAGAACCGTGATGTATGAAATGTCAACGTATTTACCAGTTTTATCATTATCACCATTATTTAAAACATTTAAAAGACACATACAAATTCCATGGTCAGGTTTGGGCAGCAAATAATAAACTTGTGATAATAGACTGCATAACCCCCATTTTCTCTTATCACTCCTATAAAGAAAGCATAATTTTTAAGTTTCTTACAATGAATTTTCACATCAAAACACTGCCTTGTTTTCAGAAGAACTGAATTATGCGGAAAGTTTAACTGAAGTGCCACGAGTACATTTCTGGAAGAGAGGATATCAACCATATATTGACTTTCAGCAAAGAAACAACAAAAATACTAACAAAAATAAATGAATAAAAAAGTCAGGCCTTAAGTCCCCATTCCAGTT
Source organism: Hepsetus odoe (assembly GCA_017165825.1). Classification (NCBI taxonomy): domain Eukaryota; kingdom Metazoa; phylum Chordata; class Actinopteri; order Characiformes; family Hepsetidae; genus Hepsetus; species Hepsetus odoe. The sequence continues at coordinate 7,917,085 of CM029388.1, forward strand.
CATCTCAAAGACATTTTTTAGGGTTGAGGTCAGTGTTAATGGGGCAAATTTATGGAACTCACTTTATGCAAAGATTTATCATTGTCTTCTTCAAAACTGGACAATAGCAGGCCTCTAGAGTGTATGTGCTTCATTTTGTATGTATGAATGTACTTCCTTGCACTGAAATAAGAGACCCAGCCCAAACCAAATAGTAATAGACCATTATTACTCAATCAGCCTTTACAGTTGGCACTGTGCACTAAGCAGGTTGCAATCTCAATGATTCATCCAGATGATGAAACCTGTCTCATCACGCTTTACACCTTTCCAGCTGACATTTGGCATTGTGCAGCTGATCTCAGGTATTTATACAGTAAATCACTGCGCTATACTGCCGATATTTGTATGAAGATTTTGTGGATGTAGTTTCTTTGCCACATACCGATAAAGCTAACTCTCTAATCTGCACAGAGAAACTTGAGTGCAAAATTGTCCTTTTGCAGTACTGTGCAAAAGTTTTAGGCAGGTGTGAAAAAATGCTGTAAACAAAGAATGCTTTCAGAAATATAAATAATGATTGTTTATTTTTATCAATTTACTAAATGCAAAGTGAGCGAACAAAAGAAAAATCTAAATCAAATCAATATTTGGTGTTACTACCTTTTGCCTTCAGACCAGCATCAATTCTTCTAGGTACACTTGCACAAAGTCAGGGATTCTGTAGGATTATCGTCGGTGTATGATCAACCGATTCTACCAAACAGGTGCTGATGATCATCAATGTCACACGGAGGTTGAAACACAGTCATGTTTGGAACAACCTACCAGCCGAGTTCCTTCAAAAACTGTGTGCAAGTGTACCTAGAAGAATTGATGCCGTTTTGAAGGCAAAGGGTGGTCACACCAAATATTGATTTGATTTAGATTTCTCTTTTGTTCATTCACTGCATTTTGTTGACTGATGAAAATAAATTATTAACACTTCCATTTCTGAAAGCATTCTTTGTTTACAGCATTTTTTCACACCTGCCGAAAACTTTTGCACAGTACTGTACATACAATAAAAAAAGACAACATGTTGCACTGCAAATATCCAGAAATTACTCTAAAGTTCCTTGCACAGCTCACATCAAACTTGAGGTGATTAAAAGTTTTTTGGCTTAGCTTGGAAGGCTGTTTTCCTCTGAGGTGTCCTGATTATAAAGGTGTGTCACCTGTTTTCGTGCTGCCATGCACAGAGTGTACGGGTTCACAGAAGTGCAGTGGTGGAGCAGAACTCCGGACACAGACTCTCCCTCCTTCTCCAAGTGGAAAGGTTCATTCCAATGTCCCCCACTTTTATCATCCTTGGTGCCTGAGCCATTTGCCATGGTGAACATGATGGTAACATCCAATGCATAGTCATTCTTGTTCTCAATATCCCACACAAACACAGCAACTGGAAGACTGGAATCCTGCATGCAAGAGCAAGAGTTCATATACAGGAAGAGCCAATTACCGAAAACATGAATACTTTTTTTAGCTCTAGTGAAACCAGGCATGTCTCCGCTGACTAAATACAATTGGGTTTGGGAGAAAACTGAGCTAAAGAGATTATTAATAATTTAAAAATAGACAAATAAATGTACAATATTCTGATGAACCCGAAGCACACAAAAGCATTCAATAATCACCTTGTATTCATGAGGGATGACAGGTGACACCTGCCTGCAGGTGAGTGTGACGTTCTGGCCAGGCAGCTGGTAGACAGTCCAGGCTCGAGGGTACAAGGCATGGTAGAAGGCGTATTCCCCACAGTAACCCCAGTTCCAGCTCTGCAGTGTGTTTGGGTGCTCAGTGGACAACACTTGCTGATAAATTGTTCGCCCATCTCTACGCAAACACACCGTAAACTGAAAGACATAATGAGCATGAAGGATGACATAAGGAAATGAATGGGAATAACTGCATGTTGTAAAATCTTTATTTTGGACCTACTGACATTGCCTGTTCGCAACAGTTATGAACTTGCTGTTTTTCCACATCAGAGGGGAATTACACAATAAGACTGTCTAATGAAAAGAGTAACTGCAGTATTCTTTACATGAATAATTCAGCTGAGTATTCACCTTGTGAAATGTTTAAAAAAATTTGCCTTCCTCAAATACAGAACGTCTCCTTTATTAATGTATTAGCAGTTTAATTAAGTTGAAGTGGACATTAAATCGATGTTCTTTTTGTCTTTTGATTGATGAGACTTACCTGGTCAGCAATGACTGTTTTGTAGTGATACATTCCTGGGTTGAGCTGCCACCTACAAAATTCTCCTTTCCATCCACGTGTAATGGTCCCACCTCCAATACCACCAAGAGGGGCACCTATGAAATGAAGATGTGCATAATTGTGAAAAGATGTTGATTTGTTGATGTGAAATATGCATTTTTATCTAGATATATGCACAAGACTTACCATAAATTTGTCTGAGAGGCAATGCCCGAAACATGTCAATAAAGGGTGCTTTCTTTTCCACTTGTGTTTTTGTGTACCACCATTTTAAATACCTGCACACACAAACAAGGAAAAAAGTTGTATTTCTCAAAACTTTTCTTTTCGGCATAAAATGTTTCAAAGCCTCTATCGCACAGATGCAAATTAATTCCACAGAGTGTACTGAGTAAAACAGATCACTTTATTAAGCAGATAGGATTGAAGCATAGTCAAAGAAACAGACAGTTTTAAAGTTAAATAAATACATCAGATACCACACATTTTAAATGTTTAAAAACACAAATATCTTCCTACACATCATATCTCTCAGCCCATATTTTTCTTCAGTTGGTTCCCAGTATGTCCAACACTTTCTTTCCCTCTCTCTCTAACAGCTAACAACTGTTTGCAGGACTGCAACACTCAGCATAAGGGCTGCAGGAGATAGAAGCTTTTGATTAACAAAAGAACAGACTGCATTATGGGATTGGGGGATAAAGCTGGGAATTGTCTCTGCCTGGTTGGGGTTAGCCAAACCAAAAAAAAAAACCCTTTTTTTTCTTCTTTTTTTCCAAACCAATGCTGTTCCACTTTCTCAGCTCCTTGACTGACAGCTCATCTTTACTGCTGGCCAAAGTGAATGTGGCTGTGGCTAAACTGTGTGCAGCTACTCCCTTTTATTAAACCTAAAAAATTTACATTTTTATGGTGAATAGACGCATAGAAATGAGCCCAAATTACTAGCCTCTTTCTAGTTACATTTTTCTCAGATCCATGTTATGACATGTGGTTCTCTCATCTGGGCATAATCTACTACAGGTATTTCTTCATACTGGTGTCAGATAGCATATGTGCGTCTATGCAAGAACCAGTTGAGTGACCATAAGAAGTATGAAATCTGTTAAAAAGAAGAGTTTCATCACAAGCCTTGTCCTAAATACAGTTAGATACTATGTAAGCAAATAGAAAAAGGCCTGATACTAAAATGTGGATTCAAGTTTTACTTACAATCCAAACATTTTATTTCAGTAAACTGAATGGTCTTGGTGAGGATAGCTCAATCATTAACAAAGAGCCAAAGTTTTGTATGAGATCACTGTGGATCAATAATTAACTGTAACTGCCTTAGGACGCAAATACCACACCCAGCTGTTGCATAAAGCCTATAGCACATAAACAGGCTTGGGTTGTATGGAGAAAATACAAATATGTCCCTGTGGCAATTTATCCTAATTAATGACTTGAGAACGAACATTGAAACAATAGGTATTTGTGTTTCAGGGTGGCGGTGGTCTAGTGGTAGGGTACTTGCCTATGGACTTATAGCTCAAGATATGAATCCCACCTCTGGCACTACCACCACTGGGTCCCTGAGCAAGACCCTTAACCCTGAATTGCTCCAGGGGGACTGTCCCTGTAATTAGGACATGGAAGTCGCTCTGGATAAGAGTGTCTGCTAAATGCCGTAAATGTAAATGTAAGATATATTTGCCCTTTTAGCACATCAAAACAGCTGCACCTGTGGGATGTTTTTCAGTTTCACCAACATTTAACGCTCACTTCAGGTTCTAAACCTAATCCACAACATTTCTACTGGGTTGTGTTCAGGAGTTTGACTTGGCAATTCCAAAATAATACCTTTATTCATCCTTAACCATCCAATTGAAGTATGACTTGTTAGTTTAAGATCAACTTTTCCATTAGTGTAGACTTCTGACAGGCTTTTTCCAGTATAGCAGGGATGAGCTTTAAACGTGGTTTAATCTTAGGCCTCCATGTCTTTTTAACTACAGTTACCAAACAACTACATACATAACTAGTACTTATTATCGATTGTAACCATCCATCCATTTTCTGCCGCTTGTCCCAAACGGGGTCACGGGGGAGTGCTGGAGTCCAACCCAGCGCACACAGGGCGAAGGACGGGGGACGCACCCTGGACAGGTCGCCAGCCCATCACAGTATCGATTGTAACATTTAATTAATTTTTTATCATTATTAATCCTGTTCGTGCTGAAAGGCCCAGAAAGCCTTTTTTGATAAATCAACCAAACAATAGTCATAACGGGGTGTTTAAAAGCATACCTAAAAGAGCTGAAATAAAGCACTGAAACTACAATGGGATGGAGGAGCCTCACTATACAGCACTAAGTGTATACCAGCTCAACTTGTCAGACAGCATTACACCCAGCAGTTAAGTTCTGATGAATAATACATACAAAGCTACCATCTGCTAAATTTTCATTTCAGACAGGCAAGGTCAGAGCATAAAAAAGTCTCCAGGTTTCTAGAATATTGAATGTGACCCACATAGAATCCTCACACTTTTGTGCAGGGAACATCTGACACCTGATCCCAGCATGTTCCTTACCCCATTGGAAGAGATCCATGAGGATTTTTTCAGCAAGAGATCAACAAGAGATTTTTTTTAAAGAGTGCCATGTCATGTGTTGTCCTTGCTTTTATGCTTTTGCAGAATTCCAGATGTCGAATATTTCACTCCATGATTTCTTTTATGAAAAAATATATTGTGGACACATACCTGAGTCCTAGGCCAAGGTGTTTTATTATGTTGGACAGTGACACGTCTCTGGCCTGGAATGGTTTTCTTTTCTCCTTAAACTCATGGGCCAGACAAATCCTCCAGCCATCCTTTGGCACATTGTACCCGGTTTCAGCGGACTTGTAACTCGCCATAAGTTCGGCCAATGAGGTGCTGTCGTTTAGATCCATGATGGGGTCTTGGCTTGGCTACACGGTGTGGTCTTGAATGCCCTTTGTGGTGGTGCTGACGATCCAGAACTAAGAGACGGGGGTTTTCTGAAAGACCTGGACATAAAGACAGAGGCAGTCCTGGTCCTGAAAAATAAGAGCCAATGCCCAGTCCTAGTGTAATGGACGTGTGAACACAGACGACTCTCCTATACTATCTACACTGTAGTAATTTGCATACATAAGGGCGTAGTGAGAGCCTAACGTCTGGCTTTTTAATATCAACCCAGCTGTATTTCTAGGCTTGTATCAGCTTTAAAATGAATTTAGACGTCTAAGCATCAAGCAGAGTCCAGAGAGATGTGCACAGACAGAAGGACACTAAGATGCAGTAAGCAGTCCCATCAGACACCCCTTCCAAATGACCCAGATCTGTTTTCTCAATCAAATAATGTCTCTGTCCAGAGCAGTCTCACGATCACATCTTCCACCTGTTTTCCATTGTGTTTGGGGTAGATAGTTCATCCCTCAGCAGGGGCAGCTGGGCATCGCTGTAGACAGGACAAGAGGATCCCACTGCTTCCACGTAGCCTCCACACGGATAACTTCTTCACACGGCTGTGCGATAATATCACGGGAGAGCGCTGGTATCTGGGGCGAAAACAAACGCGTTTTCCCCCGGCAGAGCTCTGCCGTAAAGCATGTCTGCACATAAACACAATGGACCTGCACAGTGAAGGCAAACATGGACTAAACCACTGGCGACGCGCTAAGAGGGGGAGCGGGGCACACACATTTTTCACATCCAGAGATTTTACATGAGTGCTTGTGTGGCCTGGATGCTCCTTAATATAAATAAACATAATGAAAATAATGACTGCTTAAAAGCACCATAGGATAATAGCGCGGTAATGAAAATTGTTCACAAGGGCAAGCTGTGTTTACCCGTTTGGTTTGGTTTCGACTGCTTTTTGCGTCATGCGTGCCACGGAGCCATCCGTGTTGGCCGGCCATAACATTTAGCGGAGTTTGTGTTGTTTTGGAAAATACATGTCTACATTTAGAAAACGCGTACGAACAAATATCATAAGATAGGTCAGCCCATAAGTGTGGAAAGGGTGAGTCAACCGGGTAAAAAGCGATATAGTTTCGCCCAATCCTTCGTCTATGTGGGGAGTTTGGGAACCCAGGGAAAGGTCATGAATGGACATGTTTGGTTGTTTAGTTGTTGATGAGCTGAGGTGTCTACGCCGGTGTGATTTTGTCCCCCTTTTTAATCGTTTAATTCAAAATTCGAGCATAACACCTGGTGAGATTCTACCTTTAACGGTATTTAACCCAGTTCAAATGCCCACATTATCGATACGGTTGCCGGCTTATTTCTCCAAAGGGTTTGTCTGAGAGGTTTGGTTGCTATGGCCCAACGTTTTGGTTGCTATGGCCCAACGTTTTGGTTGCTGTGTTGTACTAGAAACCTTTAATGTATCTCCTTTGCTGGGTGAAGATTGTATGTGGAGGCACAGCGCAGGTTAACAAAGCTATAATTTATGCGCAATGAAGGCTACCTTCAAGTATTTACCCATAAAGGGAAGCACAATATATCGTCTGATAGGCATTATCGCGATATTGGTCTCTGGAATAGTAATATTAGCCTTTTTACAACCAGTGTTTTTGACAGATTGACCAGGCACTGCTCCAGGTCTGCGTTTTGACGAAAGGAGGTATTCATGTTATCCAGCAAAAGTGATCATTTGGGACTGTTTTCACACTGATTCGCCTAGATGTTTTTAAGGGCCCATATTTGAGAGTTTAATTTTGAGTTGTTTGTTGTGTAAGTTATATTAAAATGTGTGGTAATCGCAATATGAAGCATATAATCATTAAGCTTTAATTCTGCCCATAAAGTGCAGTCCTTTATCTGTGTCTATGTACTCATTGCAATCTTTTACATCATTTGCACTAAAGGACCTTGTATCTCGTTCTCTGCCTGCTTTAGTGCTAAGATGATTGAAGTGGTGGCCTCCATGGCCCGGGGGCCTGTATTTCTGGCTGGAGAGGTTTTAGAGTGTCTCATCACCTTCACCAATCCAATCTCCCACCTCTCAACTAGTGCAAGCAGGTAGGTTAATCCCTTTAGATCATATGTCATTGTTCAGTGAAAACTTACAGGTTTATGCTTTGATTTGAAAATGGACACAAGTATTGTGTCCTCGGTCCAATGTTAGGGGACAATACCTTGTGAAGTGAAAGTGACAACCCTTGTCATTGCGAGGTCAAAGCACAGCAGACAATGAACCACAACGAAATTGGACCTCTGCATTTTACCCATGCACACTCAAACACCGTGCAGCAGTGGGCAGCTATTGAAAGCGCCCGGGGAGCAGTGATGGGGACGGCACCTTGTTCAAGGGTACCTCAGGGCAACCTATTGGGAAGGGGTTCGAATCCCCAGATCCTCCGATCATGTGGCCAACGCCCTAACCACTAGGCCACCTAGGCCTCAGGATCAGAAGATCGTGGGTTCGAAGTCCAGACCAGTAGGTTGCCCTGAGGTACCCTTGAGCAAGGAACCATACCCATCACTGCTCCCAGGGTGCTGGACATAGCTGCCCCCTGCTGCACATTGTGTATGGGTTAAATGCAGAGAATGCAGTTTGTTGTGGTTCACTGAGTACTGTGATGTGTTTCCTAATGACAGTCACTTTCACTTCACTTTACTCTTCCCTTTTATTCCCAGTGAGATGCTTGCCTGGGCCAGTGCTCAGATCCACTGCCAGTTCCATGCTAGCGAGAGCCGTGTGGCTTTACCTAGTCAAGGCACGAAGCAGGACGTCCAGGCTGAAAGCGACACCGTACTCATCCCCAGCAGAGGTGAGACCTACATGGCTTATATAGCTGTTTTACTGCCTGCTTTCTGAATATAAGGGTGTGAACTAATTAGTGTCTGATATGGCTTAACCTAAACTGACAAACCATATTAGCAAATTTATGGTGAATTACCCAATGACCCGTGTCCACTTTAAACTTCTAACAAAAAAAGTATGTAAATAATGAATTAAACTTTTAGATTTGAAAATATGAGGTAACTTAATGTTATTCAGTGTGTTTTGCATAATTATACTACAAGATTTTCATGCAGGTGTAGTAACACCTTAAAAAAAGGGCAAGTTCCTCTGACTAGTTCATATTATTTATGTAATAAAACTACAGCAAGAATGAGAAAAATAAAATTAAGAAATTGGCTAATTGTGGTTTGGAGGGGAAAAAAATGTCCAGTTGTGCTTCACTAATATTTCCAAATGTCTGAAACCAATATTTTCGAAACAGCTAAAGATTTCTGATTACCAGTACTGCTGTTGTAGTTGAATGAAGGAAAGATTAGTTTCCGATATTAACTTAAGTATCGGTAGGCTTCTTTAACTGACAGGAACTTTTTATGCTTCATAATTTCTTCCAGTGTTTACACTGAAACAGAAACCGATTCACCTTTCCCGTACCCAGGCTTTAATGCCCATAACACAGGTTCTAGATCAGTGTTAAAGTTCAGTTAGTAAGAGCTTCACATATGCATGTGATAAGGATTAGTTTGGATAAGTTTGGGATTGGAAAATGATTAGCTTTGTAATTCATAGAAGAGCTGCTTGCAACTTTAGGTATATTATGAGTTCAATTAACAAAAAAGCTCTGATTTTTGCTTTATTGAAGGCCTAAGAAGAAGCGTGTGACCCTGTCGTTTGTTGCAGTGCACTTTTCAATGCTCTTGTTGTTTTTGCTCTTTTAACTTTCATGTTTATTTTACTCCCATCTTGGCTAGGAGAGCGAGGCCAGTGTATGCTGGATACTCCACCAAAAATTCTGTTTTGTGACCTCCGGCTGGACCCTGGAGAAAGCAAAACTTGTATGTCTTTGTTTAATTCTTGACTAAGAACTAGCCAACCTTTGAACAGAAAAAAATATTGATTTTCTTTCCAAGAAATTCCAGCAAGGACAATAGTTTGTTTGTCTTATTGTGTCTAAACAATCTGTTTTTATTATTCTTAATAAAATATCTATCATTGTTTCTGCAGTCCTTATTTACATCTAAATATAGTCATGAATCAAGCCTCTGCTTCATGCAAAATACTCATATCTCTCATCTTTTCTCCAATTCTCTTTGGCTTTTGTATAGACTCTTACAGTGAGCTTGTTCCTACGGACGGCCCTCCTAGTTTTCGTGGGCAAGCAGTGAAATATGTCTACAAGTTGACAATAGGCTGCCAGAGAGTGAACTCTCCTATCAAACTGCTGCGTGTTCCCTTCAGAGTACTTGTGCTGCATGGTAGGTTTTATGCACAGTTGTTACAGACCTATTACCAGGTGCATCTTCAGTACATTTGAGCATATTGTCCCAGTTGGAATAAATCTAATAAATGGTAACTTAAGAATATATATATTTTTTTCATTTTCACAATATAAAAAAAAAAAACAATGTTCTCTTACAGCTGTTGTAATATCAGTATTTTTTTTGTAGGTGACTTCCTTTTTTCCCGTTTTTATAACGGTGACTGTGACATGCTAAGCATATTCTGAATGCTGCTTTAGCAATCTCATGAGAAAATCTTCATGAATTTTGTGTGTTTGTGGCTCTGTGTGAATGTGTGTCATAGGGATGCCAGAGCCACCTTTTCCCCAAGATGAGGAAGTGGCCCCTTCAAACCCTTTCCTGGAAGAAGAGGAAGGAGGAAGGAGAGACACAAGAATGCTTGAGCGAGCACTGGACATGCTGATGATCAGCACATCACGCCGCTGTCCACGTGAGTGTGTGTGTATGCATGTGTGTGTGTGTTTATTCTCATTTTTTCATCCATCCATTCATCCATTTGTCATTGTCATCATTGTTGCTTGTAAATTCTTTGTTGTGTTTCACTTCATGTTGTATATTCTACCATGTTTACCATCCCACTTTCATTTCTGAATCATTGAGGTCTTCTTTGATTTTCCACAGATCTGTTTAATATTACAAACATGAGAGGTAAAGTGGCCAAATTCTGTATCTTTAAGACTGTATACAGACTGGGAGAGGATATAATTGGAACATTTACCTTCTCAGAAGGGGACATCCCATGTTTACAGGTATGAACTACAAAATCTTTATTCTCTGAATTTTTGATGCTGCTCAGTACCCCAGAGAGTTCAATGTGCTTTTGTGCAAAGCAGGAAAGTGATTCACTCTTAGCGATTGGCAGTATTGATTTTTATACAAATAGTTACCCAAAGTGGTTTGAGCTTACCAACTCAGATTTTACAGCAGGTATGAGAGGTATCAAAAGTGGCTTCATTTCCTATTTAATATGACCAGTGAATCAAATAGTTTTCTGAATTGTATGAATTAGTAGTAAAACTGAAGACAAAAACATTTGGAATATATATATATTTTTTTTAATTAAAGGCAAAAGAAAATCTGAATGTCTGGTTCTTTATAGGTAGTAAAGTCAATCCTTGTGTTGAATTTGTTTTGTATAATTTCTAGTTTCCAAAAGCTGCTTTTACATTTTTTTATCTGTGCATTCAATCACACATTACACTGAATCAGTTTCTTATTACGTAACAGCAGTGTATGAAGATACAGGTGGTAGTTTAATCAGTGGGTATATTAATGCTTATGTATGGTTGCATACAAATACTTTAACTTTGTGTGTGATATGTATGACTTCAGTACTCAGTGAGTCTGCAGAGTGAGGAGGAGGTCCATAAGCAGTTCCAGCATCGGCCTGGTCAGGGAGTCAGTGTGACAGGTCATGGCCGACACCTGGAGTCCTGCCTCCACACGGCCTCCAGCCACTTTTCCTTGCCAATTCCCCTCAATGTGACGCCTGGTTTTAGCACCGACATAGGTCAGTCCACTTTTAGACTCTCTTTCAATTAACTGACCATTTAAATTTTTAGAAGATTTGTTTAGTATAATTAGTTTACATGCAGTCATTTGTCTCTGGGATTAGCAGATTATGTTTTTATAACCAGTTTAGGTATTTATGTCCAAAGTCCAAACAAACTGCAAAAGGAGTTCTTGCATCATGTAAACTAAACATCGGTTGTTCTCCATTCAATCATACTGAGCCATATATATATATATATATATATATATATATATATATATATATATATGTATATATGTGTATATGTGTGTGTCTGTATAAAATATACACATTTTATGAATTGGCAAGTTTGTCAGGCATACCACTACTTTTTTGGTCTGTTAGTTAAGAATAGTCCACTGCCAGAATATGTGGTCAGCAGCAATTCTATTCTAATTCTATTGTGTGAAATTGATAAATTGAGCCATAATGTATGGATCACAAACCTATCTACAAAGGACACCTCTGTGCTAAATGTTTCTGATGAAATAGCCAGTGAGTGCATGCTAGGTTAGGCTGCAAGCTAGGTTATTTCAAACAGTTTAACTTAACTACTCAACTCTACATAGTGTCAGATGCTAAAAATAAGTTACTTCTCTGCATAAGGTCTGTGCATAACAAAAACACAACATAAAGATTCCCTTCTTGGTTCTTTTTAGTGACCCTAAGATGGCGTCTACATTTTGAATTCGTCACAGCAAGAGAACCAGTGGAGTTGCCCACTGTTCTTCAAAACCAATCAGAAGTCACAGTATGGACTGGAGCAGAACAGGTGGATGTAGACACTTTCAGTTGGGACCTGCCAATTAAAGTGCTGCCCACCAATCCTGCCCTAGCTTCATATGTTTCACAATTTACTGGGACCAATAGCATCAATATCTGAGGAGTGTGTGGAATCTAAGCTCATATTACAGATCAAAAGCCAGCATCTTGTTTCTGGTTGTTTTGTTTTCATTTTTTGCAGTGCAATTAAACTACATATGTATTTACCAGCCTGTGTTAAACACTTTTAATGTTTCAGACATGACCAGCCCAAGATTTTTTCTGTATTTATTGTATTTTTCAGTTCTAATCTTTGTCAATCTCTCGTGTTCTAATCTTTGTCAATTTACATGAACTGTTGCCTGGTGAGCTGCTCTATTTTTATGGAAGGATGTGTTCAGTGTATACTTTGTCTGCTTGTGACAAAAGCCAGCCCTGTACAGAGAGTCTATATTGAAAGTGTTCTGAACTCTTGGCAAATAAAACTGATGGAATCGTACAGGTACGATTGCCACTGCAAGATTAAGGAAAACTCATTCTTTTTACATTTTAACCCATGTTTATTCAAATAAATGTGGGAATGTACACAACATTCACATACATGACAAATGATAAGCGGTTTATTTACAATAGTTACTTGGGTCATATAGGACAACCACAACCATGCTGTTTTTGTTGATTATGTGAATCAAATTTAAGAACAATGTGATAAAATGTTCCTAAAGATGTAGTTCTCCAACTGCTGGAGAGCATCTTTTTAAAGAAGAGATTACAAGGTATGAATAATGATTAAGTATTACTTTTACCTTTAACTAAATACAATATGCAACTAAATGAAAGTGTTAGCTGCTGTTAAACAGCCTTATTTAATGGATATGTTCTCCAGAGAGCAGGGATTACAAACAGTTTTCAGTGCAGGAAAATATTTCTCAAATGTAACTTTAAATGTTGTTCCAGGATGAAAACTTTCGATGTTCCAATTTAATTTAATTTTCCCTGTACCCTGCTAAAAATTAATTTAAGAGCTGTTTAGCAGGAGTTGCTAGCTGGTTTTAGATGGTCTAAGATGATTTTTGATGGTCATTAGCATTTTGTCTTTTAAAAAAAGTTTTAAATTTCAAATTTTTTGAGTTGCATTCCATGAAGATACTATTTGTGTTTTGTTTTTTTTTAGTCCTCTGTAATGTTTCTAATCCCTGCTAGAGTTAACCTCCATTCACTGCATAGTCAGAAGAGACACAAAAGCAGTACCGTTTGCAAACACGGGCAGCAGTTGGCCAAGGCCTATAGCTACAAATGAACAACTACCTTCTGTTAAATGAGAGTAATTATTATTGTGGCTTTCTTACACATGCCACTGGGAGAAGCTACAGACACCAGCTCATACACATAGGCATTTCATCAGAGGTCTGAGAGATGATTCGGTTGCTTTGTTAACCTGCTAATTTCATGTTCATGGCTCCGTGACTGGGGTCCATGCTGTTCCCTTCCCCAGGAATGCAGGGCAGCCGCGGGTCAGAGGTCAGCACCAGGGTTGCCTTGCAGGCTGGAGATTCAACGTGTACCTCACACCACGGCGGAAAGTCTACAGGGCGGTGAACGCTGCGGATGGAAGAAAACATGATCTTTTTTTTTAAACAGGAAATTGAATAGAGCAACAAGTTACCCTGGCATGCTCTAACTTCTGCTCTTGTGTTCACAAGTCTGAAAACACCATTTTCTATGGTGAAAATCAGTTGAAGATACATTTGTAAATTGTTTCTGGTGGTATGAGAAAGCTTTTGTGAATTGACTGTTATTGTGAACACACCACAGCACCCCAACAAACGGCTTCCTCTGCATTTGACTCATACACTGAAGCAGCCTGCAGCCGTATATCCGGGAGCAGTGTAGCTCACGTGATCCTCGGTAACCTAGTGGCTTTGGCTTGACCACACATCCTTCCTATCAAGAGCCCAAGTCCCTTACCACTAGGCCATCAATGCCCCAAATAGAGCTGTAGTGTGGAAAACATCTTGAAGCTTGAACTATTATTTAATATAAGTTCAGCTCTTTATTTATCCTTCAAGCATATTGCTTAAGATACATCTCAGTATGTATACAAGCAAGCAATGGTTCCCAACCCTGATCCTGCAAGTTCTAGTGTTTGCCTAACTAACCCATCCACTTCATACAAGCAAGCATTTGATTATTAACTGACCAAGGTTGGCGACCACTGCTTTACTATTGAAAATATAACAAAATGATTTGGGACTAAAAATAAATTGTCATATGTAATTGGATGGTCCTAAACATTTGTCTGAATGCCCTTTTATCTCAAGATGAAATGCATTAAAATGGCTATTTATTAAAATATCAAATGTTAATAAATGTGACTGATTCCAGACCTCTGAAAATTAGCACAAGTGAATAGAAATAAGACTGAGTATTTAGATAAGTTAATTGGTGGAAGCCCTAATAATTATCAGTGGATAAAGGATCCCTTTAATAGAGAGAATGATGACTGACGTTTCACAGCATCCCACCCCTACTGGGTGCAGACAGGTGCATTGCAGACACCCCTCCATCCACGTCTCTCCCAGAAAGTAGTGTTTCCCCTCATACTCACACAGAGCTGTGGACAGATGGACATATAGAAGACAAATGAGAAGCAGGGCATTTCCATCTCAGAAAATGCAGTTGGTAGCAATTTAACATGAGAATGGTTGCAATGGAAAATAAATGATTGCTCTATGGGATTGCTTAAAGAATCCCACTGTTAAGAGTGCTTGCTTTCATGAGCAGTCACTGAAGTCAGTCACTGTAGTGGTGGTGTTGAAGAATGGACCAAATCATAAAAATGGTAGCTTCTGTCCTTAAATTTTCTTGGACTCTCCAGTAATTAATCAAATGCATCCAACTGCATTTTGTGCTTAATCCTGTGGAATTTATTTTGGCACAATAATGATGTTTCAACAATGTCATAAAAAATTAAGTTGCTGGATTTCCTCCTAAATCTTTGTGTGCAGGAACAGAAAGCTGTTAAAGCATAGTGTTCTTCCATAGCAAGGTTTCCGAACTGCAGTCCTGGAGGGCCTTGGTAAATGCATCTGCTCAAATACCTGACTCAACTCAAAAGCTGGTCTTTGAGTAGTTTGACACCCAGTTTGACATCCCTGCTCTGGAGGATAGCACATTTTGAGGTGTAATTTCTATGTATGCTGCCCAAACATCAAAACTGATCTCACCTTGCGAGTTGAAGTGGCATTCCATTGGTGCTGCTGAACAAATGGCCCAGAGTAAGATGCCAATGAAGACCATCATCATTCTCCGCTGTGCTGCCATGTCTTCTCCCTTTGTCTATCACTTGATCTCTGAATCCCTCTATTAGTTCTCGCACCTCCATATATACCCCCCAGAGTTTTATAAGCCCTGCGTATGGGGAGGGCTTTGCCCACAGCTCAAGGCGCGGCACTGAGGGGGGCAAGTTGATGTGGGTTTTGGTTTGGGGGGGATGTAGAGGAAAAAGGCTGTGGCTTGGCACCATTTGATCCGTTTCTCTGGAGATTGCCATTCTCCGCTCCATTGGGCATGACCTCGAAAAACGATAGAAATACTGACACATCCTGAGATGACTAAGAGCAAGGGAAAGGAGGGAGAGGTGAGAATGAGGAGAGAGGTGAGACAGAGGGAGAGAAGAAGGGAAGGCCATAGACGACCATCCTTTTACACATCCTAGGCCATTACGTCAAAGTTACTGATGCATTAACACCTAATATACTTGTCACCTGCTGGGTCAAACCCTGATGATTTAGTATCACTGAACATTACTCTTGAGGGTGGTCAATTCTACATCAAAAGCATCAGCAGACAGGTGTTGCTGTTCCCAGTAGTTACTAGGCACTCCTCACTCACACAAACACTGGCTTCCTTGGGACTGAAGGACCTCTGGATGCACTGACCCTGATCTTCTTCCATGAACTGAGCTCATAATGATGATGTCATAGACATCGTCTTCATTTTGTGACCATTCATTGGCCTGGTTCAGCTTTGATAGATGTTTGGGAGAGAGAAGTCCATAAAAGAGAACTACTTTTATTACACCACTGCTGCAGCAGGTGTGTGTGTGTGTGTGTGTGTGTGTGTGTGTGTGTGTGTGTGTGTGTGTGTGTGTGTGTGTGTGTGTGTGTGTGTGTGTGTGTGTGCGCACACATGCAGACACCTCCTGTTCAAGGTTTGGGGATGTCTAGCTTTTCAAAGTTGATTTAATGAATAAACATATTTAATTTGTTCCTTTGTAGCAAATTAGTAAAAAACAGTAGTTCAGAATTTCCATATGATCATAAATGTTTTCACACTACAAGTATTATGCAAAATACATCTCATATTTGAAAAGACTGATGTCAACCAGTTCTCGCTGTAAGCCTAACCACCAATCTATAGGCCAATATATACAGCCTAACTAGCAATAAAGCCATAATTTAACACAACAGTAAAAAAAAAACATGAATCTAACTTAATTCAGCAAAAATGTGTTTAATATTTTACCTGATAAATAATTTCTGTCTTTTAAAAAACTTTTCCCCTCTATTGCTGAAATGGTTTGAAGACTAAGTGTTATTAGCAGTAACATTAGCTACCTAACTTTCTTTTTCATTCACTTGTTAAACAACATTTTGAAAAGGCCCACTCTAAAATATCACCCCAAAAGCAGCAATAGGTTTTCAACAATTCCTCCCACCTTCAAGACACATCATCAGAAGAGGATTTTCCAAGTGGAAAAGCTCACTATAAAGGATTCTGCTGTACCACTGTATGATGTGAGTAAGCAAATTCACAACACATTTTGAATTTCATTGCACTGAACATGTACGAAGATTTTTTTTTTAACTGAAGGAACTGAAAGAACAACTCAGAGTGTAGCTTTGTGTGTCAAACACCTTTCAGTGTACGTCCTTAAGTAAAAACTTAAAAACTAAAATTTAATTCAGTAAAACCTGCCCTTTATACCAAAGATTTTAATGACAAGGAGTCAGAAACCTTCCGGTATTGTTGGGAGTTATGCAACACCTTATATAATTCTAATTTTCATTTATTATTGACAGTTTACACTTTTCTATTTTTCTATTGGATAAATCATGTGTTGCAATGCATACCGGGAGTGAAAGCTAGTTTGTAAGGTCCCACAAAAGAGCTATTGTAGAACAAATAGCAAAAAGGTTAGGCTGGCAGCTGTGCTCTTGCTTATAACCATCCACTTCCAAACCATAGTGGGAATGTGAGCATCAGAACTGGACCTTGGAGCAACTGAAGGTGGCCTGTTTGAATGAATTAATGATTTCTTTAAAATAAGGTCGACAGCTATGTGTGCATGGAACTTGCATGGGGAAGAGATTGCATCTGGATACAATCTGGATACACTCTGCTCTGAAACCTTGGACTTTGGCATGTGGATATGTACCAATTACCTAAATATACAAGAACAAGTACAACCCTAATAACATTGTCCTCTTTCTGCAGGTAAAATTGCTTCCACACTGAAGAAATAATTCAAAAATGGCCTGAGAAGCAAAACAAAGATTTCAACGTATTGTCTTGGCCTCCAAATCCCTGTGATCTCAATCTGACTGTGCATCTGTGGGATGTGCAGGACAAACTTGTCCAAACTATGGGGGTCTTGTCTCACAACTTATAAAACTTTTAGGTCTTTCTTTTTACTAAATTGTAAAATAAGTGTGAAATTTCAAAAGGAAAAAAAGTAATTTCAAAAGAACATTTGATGCTCATAGAAACTGTCATGTCTTTTGCTATATTGTGTGTTAAAGGTGTTGAATAAGTTTGAAAGATAGGTTCTGTATGTGTTTGACAAGTGGGAAAAAGGTGTAACGTCCTTGAAAAGCACTTTTGTTCTTGTTAAAGATCTGTCTGATTAAGGCAGGTGCTGCGTGTGATGGATTAATGTTTGTGTGCATTTGTGTCTTGAGGAAAGAGTATGAGATGTTTGCGAGTGTGTGTGACGAGAAGGTGTGTCTTGAACTCTAGGAAGGTAATGCTCTTTGAGCCAGAACCAAACATTACATACTCACCCTCACATTACTCATCTCTCATCCCCATCGCTATCAAGGTGGAAAAAGTTGCGATAGGAGAAACTGGCCTTTTCTTAAGAGGCCCATGGGCACCACAATTCTTTGTTTGGAGCATGTATACCCTTGTCACCCCCAGTAGTTTGAGAGGTGTTGAAAGCTCCTTGTTGTGTCAGGCCTGTGGTGCTACTACTTAGTTCCTGGGCAATGTGCCGCAGTCCGGACAAAGTGACTCACCCCTGCCCCTCAGTTCCTGCACTGTTCCTCGGAGAAGGTCCAGCCTCATTACTCTGCAGCACGTACACCCTTTGCCTTTGAATTAGGAAGGTGTTTACTGGACACAGAAAAAACCTAAGACCTAAAGACATCTACAACAGAACATGCAATTATTCCCTTAGAAAGGATGGAAAATACAAAAAAATCTTTCATGGGCTTCCACTGGGCATGGAAGAATTGTGGAGGAAGTATGGCTCACTTTTCTCTGCTGAATTGTTACATCAACGACAATAAAGGGTTTTCCAGTATGAAAAGCCTGAATAAAGTCCTTGTTCTCAGTAGAATTCAACTTTACACTACCCCCATCAAGTTTAAGCTTTTGAGACTTGATCCTCCTTTTGGAAGTGTTTTCTTATTGAAACTCTACCATGGATGTGATTTTCAGCTACTCTATTTATACGAGTGGAATTGTGAACGCAGATCTTATACTTAATGTCCATTAATGTTGGTCTGGGTTTGTTTGTGACTTCCTTGATGGGTTGCCACTCTGCTCTTGAAGGAATATGGGTAGGCTCACCACTTCTAATAAGATTTCCAGTAGTGTGTCTAGTCTGAATGATTCCAATCATTAAGAATATTTGGTTCGTTAGTTTTTTGAGTAATTATGAGCGCAGATAAAATTTTACCTAGTGCCAGTTGGCAGTAACCTTTGTCTTTTGATCATTTAAATAATCTTTTTAAATTAATTTATTAATTTACATTAATGATGAGGAAGGTAAGAGAGAAGCAAACAGTAACTCCAAAAAAAGAAAGTTGCTGGACTGCCTGGAAGCTATTGTAGTTTGTGATGTTTGAAGAAAGAAAAGTGGAGGCCTCATGATATAGGGTTGCTATAGGGGACAGCAGTGGCCTAGTGGTTTGGAAGTTGGCCCCAGGAGCAGAAGGTCATGGGTTCAAATCCCAGACCAGTATGTTGTACTGAGGTACCCTTGAGCTGTCTTGTCCCTGTCACTGCTCCCCAGGTGCTTTCAATAGCTGCCCCCTGCTGCACGTGTAATTTTGTTGTGGTTCATTGTGTGCTGTGCTGTATTTCACAATGATAAGAATGGTCACTTTCACTTTCTCTGCCATAACAAGAGTACCTTTATCAGTACTCTTCTTTCCATTTACTAATGATTTCCTCTCATAGTTAATCATCAAATGAACTTAAATATATACAGTACTGTGCAAAAAATGCTTTAAACAAAGAATGCTTTCAGAAATATAAATAATGATTGTTTATTTTTATCAATTTACTAAATGCAAAGTGAGCGAACAAAAGAAAAATCTAAATCAAATCAATATTTGGTGTTACTACCTTTTGCCTTCAAACCAGCATCGATTCTTCTAGGTACACGTACACAAAGTCAAGGATTTTGTAGGATTATAGTCGATGTATGATCAACCAATTTTACCAAACAGGTGCTGATGATCATCAATGTCACACGTAGGTTGAAACACAGTCATGTTTGGAACAACCTACCAGCCGAGTTCCTTCAAACTGTGTGCAAGTGTACCTAGAAGAATTGATGCTGTTTTGAAGGCAAAGGGTGGTCACACCAAATATTGATTTGATTTCAATTTCTCTTTTGTTCATTCACTGCATTTTGTTGATTGTTGAAAATAAATGATTAACACTTCCATTTTTCAAAGCATTCTTTGTTTACAGCATTTTTTCACACCTGCCTAAAACTTTTGCACAGTACTGTATATATAAAAAATAGTGTGAGTGCTGGATTACATTACCTTATTGTTTATGCAGTAGTACTGTTAACTGAGGTAAATCGATACTTTTTAAAGAATGCTTTTAATTTCTGTTACGTAAGCAACAGGGTATTTTATCTAGCTATTCAGGACTTATCATTTCGTGCCCTTTCTATGTCTGCCATTGGGGAGCTTGAAATCTAGACCATAGAGAGGAGCCTACTGCTCCTTAAGGCATCAAGCTCAAGGAATGTGTGTATCAGGGCGAAAGGCCAGAGCCCCAGCTGGGAGTGTATGGAGCATTTGGTGGAAGAGCAATTGTCCTTGTCCTCTTAAACAGCTCTTAACAACGAGTGGAGCATGTAGTGGAGCATGTAGTGGAGCGTGTAATGGAGCGAGGTCCTGTGCTGTTGTGAAGGCTGACTCATCCCACTTCATTATATAACCTCTGGCCAGCCCACAGCAGGGAAGAGAGAGTTCCACACTTGTGACCAGGCACTGGTCAGACTGAAAAAAGTTTGTAAAGTTTGTTCATTAATGTGAATTGAAAGAATGCTCAGGCTCCAGGTACCGTGTGGTCTAGTCTTTGGATTTCAGAACTGTCAAACCATAACAATTTAATAGACATAAGACTGTGTTAAAACTATAAAAGTCACAGTAAAAGGATTTTAAAAATCAGAAACGGGATATTTCTGAGAGTCATGGATGTATGGACATGCCAGTATCTATATGATACATTACAAATGTACTTTATGGGATAGAGCAGACTCTGCTGAGGAGACTTGGCTGGGGCAGCAGCATCTCAACAACTGACAGAGACATGACAAACTGTTTAAGGAGGTCAGCTCTGTATTGGGATGCTCCTCTTGACCAAGTCCAGATGATGAGACAAAGAACGATGGCTAGGTAGGCTCAGTTGGTGGGTCGTGTCCCACACCATGCAGCAGGGTGTGTCACCCATGGGGTTGTGGTGGTCTAGTGGTAGGATACTTGCCTATGGATGTACCTATGGATCAAGAAATCCCAGGTTCAAATCCTACCTCCAGCACTACCACCACTGGGTTCCTGAGCAAGGCCCTTAAACCTGAATTGCTCCACGAGGACTGTCCCTGGTATTAGGACATGGAAGTTGCTCTGGATAAGAGCGTCTAATAAATGCTGCAAATGTAAATTAAAAAAAAAATCAGCTGCTAAAGTGCAACTTTTCCTCATACTGGATCTTCTGTAAGGTAACCTTATCTCACCAGACAAGATTTTACAGTCTTATACAAATAATGTCATGTGCAATTCTTACTTTTTTTCTGAATAATGCCATTTACAACAGACTAGCTGTGAAGTCTTTGCATAGCAATAACCTTAACTGTAAAGACTGTAAAAACTTCAATGCCAGAAATCTATAAAATCGCAGATGACAATTATATAGTGAAATACGTACAAATTAAAATATATTAACTGTTATCAAAATAATCTAACTATTACAATAACACAGCGTGCAAAATACTGCAAAATAAAAAATAATATTAGTAATACAATCACAAGCGTAAATTTTGGCGAAAGTTTGTCCGCCTTCGCTTTCCGTCTGCAGCTCAGGGCTCCATTCAGGCCAAAGTAATCGATACACAAGCGCAATATGAACGCTTGACCCACTGCTGCGATTAGGGATCTGCCATCGATTGTATATGCCTCATGTGATAATGGTGCTCTGTTTCGCTCAGCATGGAGACACTTTTAGACAGAAAAGCAGTTTGTCATAGCCGTGATTAAATATACCCGCAGCTTTTTTTGCACTGACGGTTGATGGTCAGTGTGGCCGGCGCTGGCAGTGACTTTATGCGAGGCGAGGCTCTTACAGTGGAGGTGAAGCACTCTGTGACAGTGTGGCGGGCCTGCTGCTCCTCTGCCGCCTCAGTAAACAGTGTTTTTATATTTTGATAGGTTTTTTTTTTGACCTTTTTATCTTTGGTGTTTTAAGTATCTGACGATGGACACGGACAAGTTCAACTATGTTTACAGTTGCGACCTAGACATAAATGTTCAGCTGAAAATGTAAGTGTTTCCCTCCTGAGTCATTGTTTTCGTGGCAGAGCTGACAGCTTGCTGAGGGAAGTTGTGATCTGCTTCAGAACAGCCTGTCTCCCAGAGCTCACTGATTCATCCAAACCAAGCTTTCACGTTTCTAGATAAACTTCATAAGGTGTTCATAAAGCTGGCCTTGAGGTGAAGATTTTTTTTGTGTGTTTTTGACTCACAGACCAACAGCTCTCTAGTTTTCTTAAAAAGGGAAGTAGCTGGTTAACCAGTTTTAATTACAGATACACATTTACTCATGCAATTTTTACATTTATTTGTTCAAATGTAATACTTTAAGCATATAATAATATACATTTCCTGCCTTACATTTTAGCTCTTAAATTTTATTCATTTATTTAGTTTACATCAACAGTGGCCTAATATTTTTGGACTAGGCACCAGGATCAGAAGGTTGTGGGTTTGGATCCCAGACCAGTAGGTTGCCCTGGGGTACCCTTGAGTAAGGTACCGTCCCCATCACTGCCCACCGGGCAGCTTTAAATAGCTGCCCCCTGCTGCATGGTGTGTATGGGTGAAGCATTTCATTGTTTCACTGTGTGCAGTGCTGTGTTTCACAATGGCAAAAAAGGCATTTTCACTTTTCATTTCACTTCATTATTGACAGCTTCTTTACTGCTTTGCTATTGGTCACACCTGTTTTTAAAGGAAGGTAGTTTAATGTAGTGCTCTTGCTGTTTTTGATTGAGGGCTGAGGAGAGCCAAGAGTTCAGACTAGGACTGAGCAATATTATTTATCGTCACAGTTACAACATTCTCTTCTAAGTATATTTTAATATGCCAGAAACACTGACCAGCTTGATGTTTCATTCTGAAGAGAGCAGAATTAGTACTGTTAAACTGGATTTAGTGCAGGGTGTAAAATTTTAAATGGTTTTCATATTTTGTGCCAGTACTGGTTCCTTCTCCATTTAAACATGTTTATATTTATTAATTAATAAATAAATTAAAAAAATAAAGTGGCATAAAAATTCAAGAGACTGTCATTTTTCATTTTTCAGTCATTTAGATTAGGGGCCTTTTTTTGCTGTTTCTTTATGTTTATGCTTTTTTGTTAAACATTCAGCTACATATGGTGTGATACTAGTAATTGATAATTGAATTAATAATACTAATATAACTGTTGATTTAATTTAATAATTGAATCAAACATTTTTTCATTGAAATGCACAATTGGAAAGAGTCCGTCCAGTAAACTGAATCAGACTTCCCATTGCAGCTTTAAACACCATGACTCATCGAACTAAAACTTAAAAGTCTGATGGAATGCATGAGCATTTTAAAGGGGCTGATGAAATTCATTGCACTTCTGTTGCGATGGTTGAATCTCTGGATTCTGATAAACGCTCATGTAAAGACACGTGAAAGCACATTGACACCTATTAAAGCCATTCACCATGGAAAGGAACGCACGCCCAATACATTCTTTCATGATAAACCACACTTATGGAGACATATCTTCAAATTAATAAGAATGTTCACTCCATCTTGTTGCCCCCTAACCCCAAGCCCCACCCATAAAAGTCCAAGGAACCGGAGTTTTATTAGGAAGTGATAAATATGATGTCAGTCTGTAGTTCTCTGAATTTGTTCTTCTTTTACAGAGGAAGTTTGGAGGGGAAACGTGAGCAGAAGAGCTACAAGGCCTTGCTGGAAGACCCAATGCTGCGATTCTCGGGCCTCTACCAGGAGAACTGCTCCGACCTGTATGTGACCTGCCAGGTGTTTGCAGAAGGAAAGCCACTGGCCTTACCTGTACGCACATCTTACAAAGCTTTCAGTACCCGCTGGAAGTGAGTACATCCTAGTTTTACCAGTCCTCACTGCGAAGTAATGTTAAGGAATACAAAAAAACATGCAAATAGAAAATTCTCTGCAGGTAGACAAGGAGCCAAGGTATGTTTAGAGTATTTATTTAGTTTTGCACTGCAGATAAAATGGACAGAAGAGTTTATTGGGGATGGAATTTATTACAGTAACAACAATCTAGGGCTCAAAAGAAACAAATGGTTATGGTTATATTTTTGTCGTTGTGAAATGAAATTTAACCTCTGCTTTTCACCCACACAGCTATTTAAAGCATTTGGGGAGCATTGATGAGGATGATACCTTGCTCAAGGGTACCTCAGGGAAACCTGCTGGTCTGGGATTTGAACCCATGATCTTCCAATCCTGTTTATTCATATGATATATCACAAATGGAATTGGATTTCCCATTTTGTCTTTTGACATTATTTATTAAGTTAATACATTTTTGTATGATAATTTATTTAACATTTATGTGGGTTTGAAAAGAGGAGAATATAGCTTTAGCTTAAGTTGAGCAGTAGTTTTCAGGGCTGGGTGCATTCCCAAATGCACACAAACGCAAATATTGTTCTTAAATGGAATGGATTTTTTTATGTTTGCTTGTAGCTGGAATGAATGGCTGAGGTTGCCAGTGAAGTATCCTGACCTGCCTCAGAGTGCTCAGGTAGCTCTCACTGTGTGGGACGTATACGGGCCAGGCAGGGCCACACCTGTAGGAGGCACCACTGTAACTCTGTTTGGAAAATATGGGTGAGATGTTACACACACTTGTTTACCAGCTTTTGAAAATGCCTTTGAACAAAATCTGTTTTGTAGAATTCACCATGATTTTCAATTTTAGAGATGTAAATAATTTAAATCAACTATAATTCTTTGTGAAATGATTAAGAGCTTAATGAAATCTCTTATATAAAGATTTATAGAATAGATTTGATGCAGTTGTTTCAGATGAACTGGAGTTATTTTTAACGATTAACACTCAAACTTGTGAAATGTATGCATTAAACAGGGCATAATGTTTTTTTGGAAAAAAAATGTTTAATGGGATTTAAAATCTCAAAATTGTTGCAGTTGAATCACAACCTTCAAAATGATAAATTACAATACATTGATATATAATAAACTCACATATACACAAACCCCTGCTTGGGCTATCTCTCCCTATTTTTTTACTTTCAGAATGTTCCGACAAGGCATGCATGATCTTAAAGTGTGGCCGGGTGTGGAGGGAGATGGGGGAGATCCCACCTGCACACCTGGCAGAACAAGTAGCACTCTGGCTGAAGATCAGATGGGCAGATTGGCTAAGGTTAGAGCTGGAGCATGAAGTGTTGATGTGAATAGAATGTTGAGTGAATTTGCTTTGGAATGGATTCCTCATTTAAGTGTGCATACTATTTTAGTGTGTATGTACAGAAGGGAAAAGAGAGTGTGTATGCATGTGTGCAAGAGTGTGTGTGATATAAAAGACAATGCTTTAACTGCTGTCTGTTCCAGGGGCCAGACCTGGAGCTACTTAGTGATGTGAGTATATCAGTAAATGAACAGGACAGGAATGCTTAGTGTGTGTGTGAATGTGTATATGTAAATGGTAGTAGTTGCAGTTATTTGAATGAAAGTGAACCAGTGTGTTCCTGGAGCATTTGAGCTGATTGCGTGTGAGCTTTTTCCTTCATGTTCTGGCCACATGCAGATGTGCAGTTAGTGCCTTGATTGCTACAGCTTTAAATGGAAGCATTGTCTGTGGAAAGCATTTGATCCAACCTGTCAAACTGATTTCTCATTTAGAATGGGTTGCTCTTTTGTGTACATGTGAATTTTTTGTACATTAAATATACACTGATCTTATATTTTCCATATTGGCCCAGGGGCGAACAAAATGCCACAAAATATTTCAATGCTGAGATGGTTAAGCATGGATGATACCAAGTATTTTCAATGTACAATTAGTAAACCAACAAATATCGGTTTTACATCTGTCCAATTTCAAATCCATTTATTTATCCCATTTATTTGTTTTTCCTTAAGTTTTTTTTTTATAGCATTGAATTAAACATTTTCATAGTTTTTCATAGCCTTTGTTAGATGTGACTCTATTGATGTTCTGGCACAATTTGTTCTCTTCCATCTATAGTAAAAAAATATATATATATTGTGACCCATGCATCATGATGGTGCTTTCAAGAATGCATTATTTCCTGCTCTCATGCGAGACTCTCTGTCTTCTTTAATGACTGTTGAATCTTACTTATTAAGCCCACTAAGATATATAGACTCCCTTGTGTGGGTCCACTTTGTACTGGCTGTGTTTTAAATAACTTACAAGTTTGAATGCGTGTGTGAATGCTTTGTGAAGCTATTAGCTGCTGACACACTGATGTGCTCTCAATGGCTGAAGGTTTGTTTTGCAAACAGCACGAAATCCTTCTTCCAGTGTTAAGTTTTGCTGTTCTTTCTCCATCACTCACCCAGAAACATGTCCCTCTCCCTCCTTTTTGCAGCTGACAAAAGCTCATCGTCAGGGACACATGGTGAAGGTGGACTGGCTAGACCGCTTGACCTTCCGTGAGATTGAGATGATTAATGAGGTAAGATATTTTGAAGTCAAGAAAGCACAAAATTCCCACTTAAGATACAAGGTGTAATTGTCTAACTGTCTAACTACCATTGAAAGCCTTACTTGACCAGTAATTACTGTTGAACTGAGGAGTAGACACACAGATGAACTACAGTCTCCTGTGTTTGTCTTCCTTACAGAGTGAAAAACGCAGTTCCAACTTTATGTACCTCATGGTGGAATTCCCCCGGGTAAAGAATGGGGAGAAGGAGTACAGTATTGTTTACTATGAAAAGGTAAATAGGATTTCACTCAAAAGAAAGGCTAGCAATTCTGTTGACTCCAAAACATTAGAGATCACTGTACACGCTTGCCATGATATTACCTCTATGTCTACAGGATGGGGATGAATCATCCCCGCTACTGACAAGTTCAGATATAGTTAAAGTCCCCGACCCACAAATGTGCATGGTGAGTCAAGTAAATAGTTTTTGGAAGGAGCTTTTTATGGGAGGGCTTGGTATTAGTGTTCAAATTCCTGAATTCAGTAGAGAAAATTCAAAGATTCTTTCAGCATATATTTATATGTTAAATGCCATTATTCCTATGGTTGTACTGTAGGAGAATCTGGTGGAGAGCAAACATCACAAACTGGCCCGTAGTCTACGAAGTGGACCATCCGACCACGACCTGAAGCCTAATGCTGCTACCAGAGACCAGCTTAATGTAAGCAAGAAAGATAATGTTTCATATAAATAATGATTTGTGTAACTAAGAGTTACTGGACCGCTTTTAATGCAACATATATAAATGTGTCTAGATCATTGTCAGCTACCCACCAACGAAGCAACTGAGCTCTGAAGAACAGGATCTTGTGTGGAAGTTCAGATATTACCTCACCACTCAGGAGAAGGTGTGTGTGTTTGTATGTGCACATTAATGGATGTTAGTACAATATTACATGGCCTTGCTTGCTCATCACATGAAAATATGTTCTGTAACTCTTTTTTTTTTTTTTTTTTTTTTCCTTTTCAGTCAACAAAAAGTGTGTTTACATTTGCAAATAAATACTTGTTCAGCACATTTTCTATCTACATATTCTGACTAAGATTGAAAGGCTCTTTAGTCAGTAATCAGATTTCTTTCTAAACATACGGCATGCACATCAGTCCTTTCTGAGCAACTTACCAGTTAACTTTTTGAAGCACACCAATTAGGCCTAAAATGAATTGGGTTAAGCCTGTTTGGGTGAACATTTGTTTCAGAATTTATATGCCTTTAGGCTAATAATGTGTTCAAATGTAGCAGTGAAATCAGTGTGGGAGCTGTATGTAGAGAATGAAACAAAATCACATTAAGGGTACAAAATAACTGAAAACCTTATTATGCATTGAAAATCCAGGTCCCTTTATATAATCTCTTGATCAGATTTAAGAAATTATGTAATGGGTTGCGGTTAACACTATTGTTTGAATGATCAAATAACCGTGAAAGGCAATGATTCCGTTTCTTATGTCTGTAATACATCAATTTTAGCCTTAAGGCCCTGTTTGCAGTTTCACTTCACTAGAAAGATGAACCTCATGAACCTACTAAAATTCTTTTTCTTTAATATTAATATTGTATTCTACAGGCTCTTACTAAGTTCCTGAAGTGTGTGAACTGGGCACTGCCACAGGAGGCAAAGCAGGCTCTGGAGCTTTTGGGGAAGTGGAGGCCAATGGACGTAGAGGACTCTCTGGAGCTGCTCTCATCCCAGTTCACCAACCCCACTGTTAGAAGATATGCTGTGGCCCGTCTACAACAAGCTGATGATGAGGTGAATATCTCAAGAGTTAGTTGGAACCTACCTGCGAATAAGCAAAAAAATATTACTTTTCAGCCTTTATGTTAATGATTTTCAACACATTTTGTATACAAATGAATGATTTATTGTTTATTTTATTAATACAAAGGGGAAGAAACTGCCATACGTTATTCAGTAAAATCACACTTAAAGCTGTCTTTATCTTTACAGGTGCCAAACTAGTTCATTTTCAGATTTCGACATTTTACACAGACAAATTTAACAAATTTTCTCTCTGTGAAGGATCTGTTAATGTACCTGCTGCAGCTGGTCCAGGCTCTGAAGTATGAGAACTTTAATGATATCCAGGGTGGTCTGGAGCCTGGTAGTAAGAGGGACAATCATGGAGGCTTGGGTGAAAGCTCCACTTTGGGAGACTTGGACAGGTAGGTCATTGCACACAGTGTAAAAAAAGTGTCATTTTTCAAACAATCATTTGATATAGATCTGAGATATGTAGGCTGGAGCATTGATTCAGTGGTCGATTAGTAAAAATAATGCTAAAAAATACTAAATGTTAAAGCTTAAATGCGTTTTAAAAAAATACTTTCAATTTGAAGGGTTTTCAGTTCCATGATCTGTTCTTGTTTACATCCTTCTGATCATAATGTTCTGCTGGCGACATATAGTCAATACTGCAGAATAGTTACTACTGTAGATATGCAAATACTGAACTAACTTACTTGGGTGGATTGATCAGAACTTGCAAAAAAGTTAACAAGAAAGTAATTTATGTGTTAAGTGTTTAAGTGTTATAAATGTAGTTGAATACCAAACAAGATAATAAAGCATAGGTATGATCCCAAAACATCTGGAATTGACGTTAATGAAATCATCCTGGATCAGCTCTCAGATGGCATCGGCTGCCACGAACGTTCCCAGCTCACAGAAAGGCAAAGAGGGTGCAGATGGAGACAGTCTGGAGGTAAGACAGCTGATTGTGGAGTGGGATCGTAATAATGATTATGGTTTTAGTGATTGTAGTGTGTAAAAGTGTGTGTGTGTGTGTGTGTTCTGCAGCAGGACCTGTGTACCTTCCTTATATCACGTGCCTGTAAGAATTCAACACTAGCAAACTACTTGTACTGGTAATTGATCACACTTCTGCAAAATTAATACATTTCAGCACAGGTGTGTGCAAATTTCTTATACTATGTCGGTGCCTGCTTTGAAAAGTGCATGTGTATCATGTTTTTCACTTCTAAAGGTATGTAATAGTGGAGTGTGAAGACCAGGACACACAGCAGAGAGACCCCAAAACACATGACATGTATCTAAATGTGATGAGGAGATTTAGTCAAGCTCTACTGAAGGTAAAACCCACATCAACATACACATGCATACACAAAGCACCATCATGTTTTCCTTCTCTGAACCCTGCCTGCTCTTACCAGATCTACACATCTTTGATAAGTACTGCTTTACAGCAGAGGCATTAATTGAAGTTGCCAATATATTTCCAATATGTATATTAACCAATTTTAGTCAAATCCAGCCACTGAACCTTTATAATGGACAATAGAAAATGCATTTGCATGTTTTAACATGAGAAGAACACTATATGTCCGCTATCAAACACCTGTGTTGCTTACTTGATTTTATGTGGGAGAGGGAAATTCCTTCTATCAGTAATTTTGATCTAAACGTTATTTGCTTCAAGATGTAGTCACCACATTTTAATATATGAATGGTTATTTAGTATTACTAGACACAGGAAGTAAAATACAAATTTTACTGCATTAATTACCCTCAATTTAATGCCAAATTTCTGAATGGGCTGTACTGGGGTTGCACTAGAATTATGTATCTACTTGTATTTTTGGCACATTCATTTTTTAATGAACTATAAGTCTATAATTATTATGAAATCTTATGTAATGGTGGCTTTCTTTCTCAGGGAGATAAGAACGTGAGAGTGATGCGCTCTTTGTTGGCAGCACAACAGACATTTGTAGACAGACTTGTGCAGCTCATGAAGGCTGTTCAGAGAGAGAGTGGCAATCGCAAGAAAAAGGTAACGTTCACACAAATCTTAGAATAGATTTCATATATCTTGTGTGATGATAAATTAATTTAAAGTTATTTGTAGTTAATTTAAAGTTATCTGCTCACTTGCTCAATTTAACATTTTAGAACAGATGCTCTATGTGGTCATTTCGAATGCTACTGAATTTTATATTTAATCATTTTTAGATTTATACAATATTTTATTATATTGAAATCAGCAAGATTTGCTGGAAAATATGAAATATAAAAAAATCTAAGTTTAATTCTTGTAGAACATGTAAGCTTCTAATCAGAAAAAGAACTAAACAAGAACTAAAGAACTAAACAAGAGGGTTGATTATGTAAATATAACACATTATAGGCACATATTATTACATACAGTAACTTGCATTTCTAGGTAGCATATGAATTGAAATTACCCTGAAAATAAAACGTGTGTACATGACAGACAGAGAGGCTACAAGCTCTTCTGGCTGATAATGAGAAGGTGAATCTGTCTGAGATAGAATCCATCCCCCTTCCATTGGAGCCTCAAGTTCACATCAGAGGAATCATACCAGAAACTGCCACACTTTTTAAGGTACTGCACCACCATAACCATCCTTATTTTCAAGTCCATTATCTGTCGTCTTCATCTGTATAATGGAATATTGTTTGAAAGATGTTTTAATTTCCCAGCAATTTTTTTGTGTGCACTTTTGAACATAGGGCAATTATAATAACCAATAGTTTTTGTTTGTTTGTTTTTGTTTTTGTTTTTTTCGCCAAACTGATTTTTTATCTCTCTCTGTGTCTTACTCTTTTTTTATTTTTTTATTTTTTATCTCTCTCTTTCTCTACCCTAGAGTGCCCTGATGCCAGCTAAGCTGATCTTTAAGGCTGAAAGTGGTGAGCAGTATCCAGTTATCTTTAAACATGGAGATGACCTGCGACAAGACCAGCTCATTCTGCAGATCATCTCGCTGATGGATAAGGTCTGACATATTGCCATATACACACCATATACACACAACAGACCTGCACCAGAAAACCTGGTATATTAAAAAAGAATAATGTTTAATTTCAGTGTTTATTATATGAAGTGCTGCATATTACTTTGTTAAACTTTTTCAAAAGAAATGTGTTGTAAAATACAAATGCAATAAACACACAGAGAATATCTGGGCGTCAGTACTCCCACCTCAGCGTTTACATATTTGCTGCTTCATTATGTAGTGTTTTAAATCTGTTATTCTTGTTTGCAGTTGCTGAGAAAAGAAAATCTGGACCTGAAACTAACGCCATACAAAGTGTTGGCCACAAGCACCAAGCACGGTCAGTATGTATTGATTCTGTTGCATCATACATTGTACACATTTTTCCCATAAAACAAAAGCAGAGATTGAGTTCTTACCACCTTTTATTCCAAAAATATTTTTAATTACTGTCAAATACAAATGAATATTTATAAAGAATTTATTAAGATCATTACAAATCTTTTTATTTGAACCTTTTGTATTCATACATGTATTGAATGAATGTTTTTGTTCCTTTATAGGCTTTATGCAGTTTGTACAGTCTGTTCCTGTCGCAGAGGTTTTGGCTACTGAAGGCAATATTCAGGTAGAGCACTTTGAAGGCTAATCTATGACTCATATAATGACTTGACAGTAACAGAGTGAACCATGAATAAAAAGGTCTGCATGGTTCATCTGTAGACCTCAAATTAAAACTCATATAATACTCTAACCTTAGTTTTTTTTTTTTTTTTTTCCAGATTCAAATGGTAGATTTGTAGAACAACAATAAAATAATATCTATGTCTAATGTCTAATATCAGAAATAAAATTTTAATGAAGCCATCATCTAGTAACATTTTGTTTGATAAGATCTTAAGTGGCAAACTGAGAATACAGATATTATAAACCCACTTCTGATCCTGTCCTGCAGAGTTTTTTCAGGAAACACGCTCCCAGCGATAAAGGACCTTATGGTATCAGTTCTGAGGTGATGGACACTTATGTCAAGAGCTGTGGTGAGCAAAACTGCTTTCTAAGTGATTGATATATTTTGCTATGAGGAGTCAGATCCACAGTTATTTTCAAGATAGGGGTTTTTATATTGTTTTTACTTTTTTAGGTTTATTGTGAAGTGTTTGTAGCTGATTTTGATATCCATGCCTAAAATTTTTACATACATTTGCTTATTATTGTTGTTATTGCAGCTGGCTACTGTGTCATCACCTATATTCTAGGAGTCGGGGACAGGCATCTGGACAATCTGCTTCTTACCAAGACCGGTATAATTATTTGGTTTCTCTGTGAATGATATGCTTTAATGTGAAAACATACATCACATCACACAAAATGGGTTCATGACTCAGGCTTTCCTCACTACTGCAGGGAAGCTGTTCCATATTGATTTTGGCTATATTCTGGGGCGGGACCCCAAACCACTGCCTCCACCTATGAAGCTGAGTAAGGAGATGGTGGAGGGCATGGGTGGTATGCAGAGTGAACAATACCAGGAATTTAGAAAACAGTGTTACACTGCCTTTCTTCATTTGCGCAGGTAAAACTCTCACTCATAAGCATACCCTCGCATTACTACTTTTGAGAAATGTAATCAGTAACCTAAATGTGTTAAGAAAAGTTGAATACTACTGGTATAAAGTCAAACTCTAAAATCATTTTATTTATGCAGGCCTTGCTGTAAATAAAACATTACTCTAAAAGTAATCATTTTGCAATAAAGCCTATATTACATCCTTTTTTTCCCCTCATCCTTGCATTAAATTAGATGCTTAACTCCAATAAACAGTTTTATGGAATCTATTTCTAAGCTTAGGTAGGTCTACATACACTGTAGATATGTTGTTTTCTCAAAAATTAAAAAAAACATCTGATATTGAGCTAGGGCTCAGCCTTAACTTTACATGTTTTTCATCTTGTAAAACAAAGTGCCATTTTCCTCTTCTAGATACTCCAATCTCATTCTGAATCTATTCTCCCTCATGGTGGATGCCAATATTCCTGACATTGCTCTTGAGCCTGATAAGACTGTGAAAAAGGTGTGCAAGTATTTTACTTGAAATCTGACAGGTTTACCAGATATGCAATCTGTGGTCCATATCTACTGTGTAAAATCTGTTTCATTGTGCATTGTAATGATTTGTTTTTACCCAGTATGTTTTTGCTTTGTTTCCACCTTTTCCAGGTGCAAGATAAGTTCAGATTGGACCTATCAGATGAAGAGGCTGTGCACTACATGCAGAGTCTTATAGATGAGAGTGTGGGAGCTCTGTTTGCTGCTGTGGTGGAGCAGATACACAAATTTGCCCAGGTAAAGGAGTGTGTGTGTGTTAATCATACTATCCTCGTTCCCAAACAACGGTGACCGGAGTTAACGAGATTTTGGATGTTTTACTGATAGCACTAAAAGCTTTATTCTTGTATTTGCTGAAAATCAGGACTTTGCAACCTCTGTGTGAACTAATCATATCATAATGATTAATGTCTTTAATGGTAGAAGTCATTGAAAAGATACAGTGGTGCTTGAAAGTTTGAATTAAAATGAATTAGATTAAACCCCTTTGGGTGAACATTTATTTCAGAATTGATAGGCCTTTAGGCTAATAATGTGTTCAAATGTAGTGGTGAAATCAGTGTGGGAGCTGTGTGTAGAGAATGAAACAAAATGACATTAAGGGTACAAAATAACTGAAAACCTTATTACTCATTGAAAATCCAGGTCCCTTTATATAGTGTCTTGATCAGTGTGTTTTCCTTAAGCTCTTAGAGAGTTTTGGAGGTTAATTCTTGTATTTTTGCCACTCAAAGTGGAAAATAAAATGAACTGAACTCTTATTAGTTGCTTAACCGGATTGCCTTTTCTCCAACCTACAGTACTGGCGCAGGTGAGAAAATGTGCTGTTGGCCAAAACCCGGAAACGGACAGATGTTGCCATAGTAACACAAGCAGAAGAGAACAAATGCAGGTGGAGGGATGCCAAGAACAACTTGGTTAGTGTGTAGTGTGCAGTCAGACCTCCCTGTTAGAAACGCTGCAGTTTGGACATGGTTGAATTTTCTGTAAATATTATACATATTATATGAAATTATATTGCACTGTTTATATAAAATGCACATGGGTGAATACTGAAACTTGCCAAGTATCACAAAAAGGTTTGTTTTCATTCTTTTGAGTGTCTCATTGTCTAATATGGCTTCATTCAGTTTATGACAAGACACTAAGTATTTCATTACATTCACAACAAATAAAATTTAATCCTCCAAAAAGCACATCTTGATGTTATTAATAAAACCTTTATGTTTAAAAAGTTCATTGGAATATTTAGAACATTATCTAATTTGCATTAATCCGAAGCAGAGATGATGCGGAACTCACAAAATATCTAATTATTTTATTTTCCATATATAATAAAAACCAGAACAAAATATAGTTTCAAGTTTTCTTTTATGGATTAGGTTAATTAGACCATGTAAGGCTCTATATAAAGCTTAGAGGTGTGAGGGATTCACCCAGTGACTTACTAAAGGCATGTTTATGATTCGTCCCAAAAACACACAAAAATATGAATTATACACAATCTGCTCTATATTAAAATGCAATGTTTAATTAAAAACTGATTTTCTTTGCTGATTCAGGAAATGCACTTTTTTTAAGCATTATATCCCAGGCACCTCAAAAGATGGGATTCATTGACCGTTTACAGAAATAAAATTAATTATTGTATTTCAGTGTTTTGTTTTATGCAATGGAACGAGTGAAGCATAAGCGAAAGAAGAGCTGCACATTAGTGTATACTTACACACACCCGTTCATGTAAAGCTTCACATTCTGGGGCTCCCCTTTCTCTCTGTATTTCTGGGATTTGTGCTTTTTTTCAACTACTCTTGTTTGACATTGGGTGTTTTCAGGCCTGTGGGTTGTGGCTTTATTAAAGCAGCGCTGGTTGCCTCAGTTTGTCTCTTTTGACTTGGTCATAACGAAACCTGACATTTAAAAACACAAACCTTCAGTAGCGTTTTATTGTGTGTCACCATTTTGCAAGCATGCATACCTACTACCTAGATTAATATTGCTGGTGGAATAATTTCCTATAGGCTTTACTCAAAAAGTCATACAACCGCAAAGCCATAAACCACTCCCTCCTGCCGAATGGCAGAGCAGCAAATAAGCTCTTTTAAGCTGTACTAATCAGCTGGAAATGGAGTGGAATTACCAGGGAGCATTTTGAACCCAGAAACCTTGAAAAGTTTAATGCATATAGAATTTGTGGTTTCGTAGGGTGCAAAAAATCAGTTGGACTAATTATAACTATACACAGCAACGATGCAGCAGCAAAACTCTCTTGCTACTTAGAGCCTTTTCTGGTTTTAAGGCCTTACAAAAATGCCACAAGCTAACAAAATTGCAAGTTAGGTGAATTTCACAGCACGGGCCACAGAAAACAAAGCCATGACGGACAATGTTGAGTCAGTCAGGGAACAGATGGAAAAAAGCACAAGTTGTAGAAGGCTAAGAGTGTATGACCCACTCATGTTTGCCCAAGAGAGTTTTTGAGTCCACAGGGGGGTAAACCCAATGGGAGAAGATTTATTACAGCCTACAGAAATGAATCACACTGCTGTATGGGGGTATCCCAAAACCAACACCAAATCTGCAGTCCATTAACAATGTCCAACATATTGAGGGCTTTCCACTTTCCATTTATTTGATTTATTCATACATAAAACATACCAAGGTGACACATTGCATATGGAAAGTTTTCAGAACTTATTTTTTCCATATTTTGCCGTTTCAGACGCAACTGAAAAGGTTTCAATTATATTTTCCTCCAATTATTTTTTTTCCAGTCCTCCATAATGACAGCAAAAAAACATTTTTGGTATGTCTTGTTGAGTACATCAGTATTCTGAACCTGCTATCAGTAGTTTTTTTAGATACTTCTACAACTTGATTAGAGTCCATCTGTGACAAACAACATTAGTAAAGAACATCTTTATACATAAGGCCTGACAGTTGATGGAGTATCTCAGAAAGAAAATGAAGCTACGAGGTCAGAAGAACTGTCATTCAGCATTGCAGAGTAAATCCAGACACAAATCTGGGGATGGATGAAAAACATTTTGCAGCATTAAAAGTGAAATTTGAAGCAATATACGGTGTTCCTATATCTGGCTCCTCAAAGGGAACTTGAGTAGCAGGTAACAAAAAGCCCAATATTCACTAAAAAGGAGATCCAGAGTTCCTGAGTTCCTTTATGGTGATGCAAGAACTTTACAGGACAGCACACCATCAATCAGTCATTTATGGTAGAGTGGCTATATGAATTAAATTAAATCCCTAAGTAGATCTCTATCCCAGATACCCAGTTACACATAATGTGCAAATTAAGGTAAAGCAGGACAGAAGGTTTAGATTATAATCAGATTTTTTTTTTAATGAAACATGTATAAGAAAACAAAAGGAAGCCCTCACAACATCTGACTTGAAAATGTGAAAACATTAAATGTTTAGATCACTCTCACTCATTTACATAGCCACTTCTAATTAGGGCTGTGGGGGGCCCTGGAGCCTTTCCCAGCTCACACAGGGCAAAAGACAAGGAAACACTCTGGAGATTGCCTGTCAGTTTGGTGTGTCTGCCCTGCGATGGACTGGTGACCTGTCCAGTCAACCTGACATGCATTTCTTTGGACAGTGGGAGGAAACCAGAGCTCCAGGAGGTAACCCAAGCGGACACTTGAGCATGCAAAATCCACCCAGAAAGGACCCAGACTGCTCTGCCTGGGAATCAAACCCACAGCTTTCTTGCTGTACCCACTGCACCACCATGTTGAAACAAATTCTGTCTTACTCAGATTGGTGATGGTACCTCATCAGTGAAACCAGGAACATTTACATTTGCGGCATTTAGCAGACGCTCTTATCCAGAGCGACTTCCATGTTACAGGGACAGTCCCCCTGGAGCAATTCAGGGTTAAGGGTCTTACTCAGGCACCCAGAGGTGGTAGTGCCAGAGGTGGGACCTCTTGAGCCATAGGTCTGTAGGCAAGTATCCTACCACTAGACCACATACCACCATAAATGGTGACATGTTGGGTGACGTTTGATTTGTAATTAATGCTACTTTTCTCCTGAAGTGGGGATGTGCAGCTAAAAATGAGGT
Source organism: Hepsetus odoe (assembly GCA_017165825.1). Taxonomy (NCBI): domain Eukaryota; kingdom Metazoa; phylum Chordata; class Actinopteri; order Characiformes; family Hepsetidae; genus Hepsetus; species Hepsetus odoe. The sequence goes on from CM029388.1 coordinate 7,954,403, forward strand.
TTAAGATCTTTAATTCAAAGCATCTGTGTAGTCTTCAACGGGGAAATAATCCATCACATTTTTTCATGAGAAAAGCCTGGTCCATTAATATAAAGAAGACACAAAAGATTGTTTACCAGTGTTCATGTAAGTAAGTAATCTGGGAAGATGATCCAGCTCCACCTCCTCCCTCTGAGCTCCAGCTACTCTCACAGAGCTCAAAGGAACACCTGAATTTGCCAGATGAAGAGAGGCTTCCAGTGAACATGCTGAATCTGTCCTGTGAGTTGGAACTAATGACCATAGATGCCCTGGATATTCTTCTGGAGAGGCATCTCCATCTCCTTCCAAAAAAGCACCCCCATCTTCCAGTTCCTCAAATGCCTGGGGCTGCAAAATGGAAGAAGCATAATACCCATCTCCATGAGTGTTGCAGCATGAAGAGGACGACTCAGAATGCACAGACTGGCTGGGGAGTTGTAAAAATGACAGATCATCTTCTACAGCCACTTGCTCCGATTCACACACAAATAGGTCCTCCTGATCCATATTCTGAAGAGACATCTTAAACACAGAACAAAATATGAATATGTTCCAGTTCTATAAACTGATATGTACACATTGACCTTTGCATTGCACACTTTACCTTATTTCTATTAACATGTCAAAATGATTAACGATAGTGCCGTTAAGCTTTGATCATTGTGTTGCTTGGCTGTAAAATTAGAATCTTGGTGAATGGTAAAGAAATGACAAATACCTTCCTGTGCATAGTTTGAAAATGCCAGCAACTATTAACTGTCAACTGTCCAAATTTCTTTTAAAATTAAAAGAGGAGAGAACCTTTGCAGAAACCTGGTTTTGAAAAATTACTTTAACTGATGTTGAAAGTAATGTTCGTTTTGTTATTCATTTTATTGTGGATTAGGAGCTCTAAATGTTGTAGCAGACCAGGTCTGGTTCACTCATTGACTCTTTTGACCTGGTCTTCAAAAGCAAATGTGTGAATTTAGTACCAGAGATTTAGGGAGTCTGTTGTTGGAGGTAGTCAACTGCCTCGCCAACACACACACCACAATGAGGAGAAGAGCAAGGAGCGCTCCAGACAGCAAGGCAAACTTCAGGCTTTCTTGAGAACATATACACAGTCATGTTATTGCACCAAAAGTACTGCTTCATCCAAAGCATGGAGTTACACTAAGAAATTCCCTTAAGTGCTTATGGTTTTGGTGAATATGAAAAACTAGGAAGTATCAGGTAACTGTGTAAATGAAGAAATAACCAAGAGCATGATTTACTTGGTGACTGGACTTGGAAACACTGAGGATCAGAGAGGGGGGAGGAAGCAAAGCGGGCCACAGCGCAGTATTCCTGACCTTCCCCCGGCCTAGCGAACTCCAGCAGCACTGGACTATGATCAAACACTTCAGTGCGTGTCTAGAAGATATATAACCCAGAGAAAAGTTGAATGATGGACATATTAGAAAATAAGTGAATTATCCCTCAGTAATCTCCCAAAGTCAGAACAGATTTCATTTGAAGATCATTTTAAAAAGAGTTTCTGAAATAAAACAGTATTTAGTATTAACATTTACATACTACCCATATGGGCTGCATTTCGCATTCATTATTAAGATGACGCATTACATTTTTCGTAATGTACACTTTCAAAGAGGAAACAAAAGTAAGAAGTTTGCACACCTGAGTATCAGCCATATTGTGTTCATTGTAAAGAGTCACTGTGGTATTGAGGTTTAAGAATTGAGTTAGGGGACAGCAGCTCAGATCTGCTTCTTCGTCATCTTCCTCTTCCTCTTCCTCGCTTTGGCAGGCCACAGAAGGAGCGCAGGGGAACTCTAACTTTACCCACAGCCTGTTTTCCTCCAGAGAGATGGAGACAGAGGGAGGGCTGAACTTCGCATTTGCTACAGACAGAAAAACAACATATACCTCAAATTCACACTCAGCTTAATTTCAATTTTTTATTCATTCATTATTCAAAAATAGTAACAGAGAGATTTCGCTTCTTCTTCTTCCTATTATTATTATTCATAATAATACACTTTATACTTAGGAGTATTATTATTAAGTTGAACATGAATTAAATATTTACTACAAAGTAATCTATATTTTCAGTGTGCATTTACTACGATCCTATCAATTTAACTGCATAAAAATTTTGCTGTTTGAGTCAAAGAATGTGTAACATTCAAAACAAATCTTTGGTGTTTGATAAGCATGGAGCAATATCTAAGAGCTATAAGTCATATTTCAACATATTGTCTTGGGCACCATGCAACTGAAGTTTGAAATGTCGTTATTGCAAAACGGAAACATCAAGCAGCAACAGCAGCACAGAAACAAAACAACAGTAATGATGGCTGGAGCAGAGCATTAAAAATGCATATTCTTCACCATCCAGCAATCTGACAAAGAATTTGTAGAATGCAACCTGCAAATAAACTGAAACTGATTCAAGCTTGATGTGGTAACATCAAGGTTAATGGTAGGTTAGGTTAGTGCTTTAGTAGGTTAATGACGAAGATATAAAATGATATCCAGCAAGAACGTGTGTAATATCTGATTGTGCATAACAATAACCTATTAGGAATATGAAAACATGATATATGGTTGCAAATACTTACCTGTGACTATGTGCAAGTGTATGCTGACATTTATACACTTTGGAAATGTATTCGTCTTAACAAAATCTATTTTCAAACATGTTTGAAAAATACATTTGCAAACAGTAAAAAGCATTGTAAGGCACTGATACAGACGGTCTAAGCCTGGGTCACAGAGCTGTGTATGGGTCCAATTAGTCTCTCCTTGGCCATGGTTCCATCCCACTCTGATCATGTTATAGAGATCAAATTGTGAAAAGGCCTCAGAAACATCACATATATAGGTGGTGATCTGGAAACACTCTGAGACATTCTGCCATTCTTCCCTGAAAAACAAGCAATAAAAAAAAAAAAAAAAGTAAAAAAAAAAATGCACATACAAAAATCAATTGATCTATATTTCAGCATATATAAGCTATTAAATATAATTGTTTTTGATCTCTTCATCTACTTTAAGCTCATATTTTAAAATATAAAACAAGTCAAAAATAATTATGCTTGGTCATTATCAATGGTGAGATTCATCTTAATGATCGCTCCCATAACAAAGGAGACGGGGGTGGTGGTGGTCTAGTGGTAGGGTACTTGCCTACAAGTACCCTACCCGGTTACCCGGTCCCCGGTTCAAATCCCACCTCTGGCACTACCACCACTGGGTCCCTGAGCAAGACCCTTAACCCTGAGTTGCTCCAGGGGGACTGTCCCTGTAATTAGGACATGGAAGTCGCTCTGGAGCGTCTGCTAAATGCCGTAAATGTAAATGTAAATGTATTGACTTCTACAGAGCCCACACCCAGCTCCTTGTGCTGTCCATCAGCAGTACAGCTGTGGAATGGATGAGGAGCACCACATTTCTTGGTGTGCACATCCCTGAAGCCCCCCCCATCATGTGCTCCTCCTACTGAAGGAATTATTGAGAGCATTCTGTCCAGCATCGCTGTGTAATTTGGGAGCAGCAGTGCCTGGAATGGCAAGTCACTTTTAACCTCCTCCATCCCAATCTAGTCTTTCCTCTTGACATCTACTCCCTGCATCCAAACCACTCCACTCTCCTCCCTTTGTTCACACTCATGTATTCTGTCTTTGTCCTACTCCCTTTCATCAAGCTGCTCCCTACTCTTGCTATAGATCCCAATATTATCAGTAATCCAATTAATCCAGTCTCTACTTTAAATGCATCCATCACTGCTACAGCAGATCTCATCACTGTCACACCTCCCTCATGCATGTACTGAACTACTCTCACTATTCTCTGTAACGCCTGACTTCCACATACAGTACCACAACTCCTCTCTAAGCACCCTGTCATATGCTTCCTCCAAGTCCACAAAGGCACAATGCAACTCCTTCTGACCTTCTCTGTACTTATCCATCAACACTCTCAGAGCAAACATTGCATCTGTAGAGCTTTCTTGGCATACAACCATACTACTTCTCACTAATCATCACCTATTTTCTTAACCTAACTTCCATTATTCTTTGCCATGCTGTGGTTGATAAACTACATCCCTCTGTAGTTACTACAGTCCTGTGAATCACCCTTATTCTTGAAAATCGGTACCAGTACACTTTATCTCCACTCTTCAGGCATCCTCTCACTTTCCAAGATTGTGCTAAACAATCCTTGAAAAGGTTGCCCAAGTGTCACCCCGGCATAGCTAGATCTCACCATCTCATCTCCAGCATGATCACCACTGGGTTGAGCAAAACCCTTAACCCCAAGTTGCTCCAGGGGGGACGACTGTCCCTGTAATTAGGAAATGGAAGTCGCTCTGGATAAGAGCGTCTGGATTTAGCACGTCTGCTAAATGCCGTAAATGTAGTACCTTTCTAGCTGTCTGCCTTGCAGTCTTCAGCTCCCACTATTTGATCCTTGTTCCATTTCCTGGTTTACTATCCTCACATCATCCAATCTTCTCTCTCTCTCATTCACTTCATTCATCAGCCTCTCAAAGTACTCCATCTGCTCAGCACACTCTGGTCACTGAGTGCTTCCATTTCTATCCTTTAGTCGCCCTGATTTGCAGCACATCTTTCCCAGCTCCGTCTCTCTGTTTAGCCATTGGGTATAGGTCCTTTTCTCCTTTTACTGTCTAACCTCTCATACAATTCACCACACACATTATCTTTCACTACATTCTTCACCCTGTGCTTCATCTCCTTGTACACATGTCTACTTTCTTTATCTCTTTGACTCCTGTGATTCCTGAAATTCTGGGTTCCACAAACAGGTTTCTTTATCCTCCTTTTTCCTTCCAGATGACACACCTAGTACCTTTAGCATGGCTCCTGTGCAAGGAGGACACACAAAATCGTGAAGCATTCCTTATTTATTAGGGGTGGCGTTGGTCTAGTGGTAGGGTACTTGTCTCAAGGGGTCCCAGGTTCAAATCCCACCTCTGGGTCCCTGAGTAAGAGCCTTCTCTCTTCCCTCTCACTTTCCAAGATTGTGCTAAACAATCCTTGAAAAGGTTGCCCAAGTGTCACCCTGGCACAGCTAGATCTCACCATCTCATCTCCAGCATGATTACCACTGGGTTGAGCAAAACCCTTAAACCCAAGTTGTTCCAGGAGGACTGTCCCTGTGATTAGGACATGCAAGTTGCTCTGGATAAGTGTGTCTGCTAAATGCCGTAAATGTAGTACCTTTCTAGCTGTCTGCCTTGCAGTCTTCAGCTCCCACTATTTGATCCTTGACTCTGCCCTCACTTTCCTCCTCTTCTTTTCCTCCAAGGTCATCCTACAGACCACCATCCTATGCTGTTTAGTTGCGCTCTCCCCTGTCACTACTCTGCAGTTTCTAATCTCCTTCAGTCCATCTTCTTTCACTCTTATTTTAAGAGGGGGGAGCACAGGGTGAAATATAAGTATTTGACCTTTGCATTCCTCTCCTTGACACCATATCTACCCATCACCTCTGTTCCCTTCACCAACATGTCAATTAAAGTCTGCACCAATCACCACTCTCTCTCAATTCATCTAACACACTCCAGAATTCTTCTCTCTCATCCAACTCGCACCCAACTAATGGGGCATAAGCACTAACAGCTTCCAGCTTCAAACTCATCATCCTACCCAACACGCTCTTCACCTCCAAAACACTCCACATACTTCCTTCCTTCAGGAACCTCTAACCCATTCCTCCTTCCATGCTAAAACAGTTTTAACCCTCCTCCAAAACTCCTGGCCTTACTACCCTTCCATCTAGTCTCTTGCACACACAAAATATCAACCTTTCTTCTCACCATCATATCAGCTATTTCTCTCCTTTTACCAGTTGTACTGCCAACATTCAAAGTTCCTACTCTCACTTCCACTCTCCAACACTTCCTTTTCTTCTCCTGCCTCCAGACATGCATTTCTCTTCTTCTTCTTCGACCAACAGTAGCCAAATTTCCACCAGCACCCTGCAGGCTAACAGCACTGGTGGCAGTCATTGTTAACCCGGGCCTCAATCTATCTGGTATGGAAATCTGTTTCGTTGTCCGCATATTTGATTTGGCCAAAGTTTTACACCGGATGCCCTTCCTGACGTAACCCTCCCCATTTATCCGGGCTTGGGGCCAGCGCAAAGAAATACACTGGTATGCGAATCCCTGGTGGCTGGGTTTGAACTCCCTTCCCTCTACCTATAAAAGAACTCTTTGTTCCATTAGTGATGACAAAATGCCCAGGCTCATATGGAGAAACATTCTATTCTGGTCTTACTTATGGGCAGTGGTGGGCTAGTGGTTAGTGTGCCCTGGATCAGAAGGTCATGGGCTTGAATCCCAGACCAGTAGGTTGCCCTGAGGTACCACTGAGCTAGACCTCATAGCTGCCCCCTGCTGCACGTGTTTATACAGAGGTTGTATTTCGTTGTGGTTCAGTGTGTTGTCACTTTCACTTGAACACAGTATATATTATTGCCTTCTGTTTTGTGATTCTTTTGTTCTTTTTGGCTGCAGCTGCAGCTTGGAGCTACACACATGAACATTAGCATACCTGAGGGAAGTTATTAGTTTTTTTTTTTTTTTTTTTTAGAAGTTATCCTTGGTTGCATTGTGACATTGCAGACTATTATTTGTCTTGCTTTGTTAATTGAACACTACTGAACCTTTCATTTAATTTTTTCTATTGTACAAATCTAGATGTGATGGTTGCGCCATTGATCGAAAACACCCACATACCTTTCCACTCCTAGACATTTATTTTTGGTTGAATTTCTTTTGGAAATATGATGAAGTCACAGGTTATATTTCTGTTTGAATACCCCCCAACTGAGACCACCCATCAATACACACACATACACACAATCATTATACATGCAGTTTAACGTGAAAGTTTCAGCACTGACTTGACTAATTGAGCATTTCTATTTAATCAAAAAGTCTCATGTGAACAAACTGCACTTGCATCTGGCATGGCTAAAAAGAAACTAAAGTGAGTTTCTTTTCTTTTTCGTTTCTCAGACAATAGGAGAGCAGGTGCATGCACACACATGCACACGCACACACAGGGATGGAGTCTATGCAATGGCTTTGAGCTAAACCACATGTCAGTTTAACTAGAAACTGAGGCACACATCAGTTCCAGTCTCCCACCTACCCTTCTTTTTTCCTCATTGCTTTTTGTTTCTCATGTATGCAAGTTACACTTTCACCCTGCATCTTTCACCCACACTTCTAATACACAATTTGAATGTGATCAATCCACTGCAGCATTAAGGTGCTTCACAAGCAGACTTTCTCAGTTTGCACATGTAACCGGGCCATGTAGTATTTGTGAAATAACATAAAATTTGTTTTAAATCCCAAACTGTTCCTGTTCCACCTGACTGTGAGGACCAAGCCTGTAGTTGTACTCATTATTAGTTAGAGCCGCCAGTCACTGTAACCCAGGTTATGACTTAAAAAGAGGCTAGCAGTTTGTGAGAAAATACTTACCCCGAAGACTTTTTCTGGACGGTGAATGTCGTGCTGGAGTTGATATCAGAACAGGTCCAATGGATGCGACAGCCTAAATCCAATGAGCTTACACTAGGGATGCAGGACAGGAGTGCAGGCTCTACCCTCCAACCCATACACACACTTTGGTAAATTATATGTTAACCAGATTTTACAATCAAATATCATTAGTATGTTTTTTAAAAAATGTTTTAATAATTGCTACTGCATTATCACTCCTACAAATTTTTTATTTTATGTTAACCATAGTGTGCTTTCAAAAACAAATGAGGTGAAATTAGGTGAAGATAGGATTTTTATGGGGCCGAAATAAATGAAACCAAATATATCTGAATTCTTAAATAAAATCTTTCATTTTACTGCTTCTAGCTTCCAGGAACTCCACTGTTGTGTGTATATTGGGAAATTTCTTGTATATTGGGAAAGTCTCTTGTAGCTGCTGGCATATTATTTGACATGGATAGCAAGTGCAAGAAAGACAAAAAAAAGGACACACTCACCCACTCTCAGCATCAGGAAAAAGATGCAAAAATCTGAGCTAACAGCACCTGGCATCACCAAGGCTATGACAAAAAACATGGAAGCAGGGAATTTCAGTTAAGCACCACACTGCTACTCAGATACCAAACTAAAGCAGCATTTTTCTTTTTTGAGATCTCTAGTTCCTTTTTTTTTTTTTAAATCAACACTTACCTCTCTTGGGTAAAGTGAGAGCAGTTTTGGTTAGCTCACCTTTTTATATCCAGAATGTTAAGACCACTTTGTTAGAACAAACAGCAACAACACACTGATACATATACATATATGAGTGTGTGTGAGAGAGAGCGAGAGCGAGAGCGAGAGAGAGAGAGAGAGAGAGAGAGAGAGAGGGGCACACACACACACACACACACACACACACACACACACACACAACAGCTCTCTCTAGTGGAGTTAGCTTTCAATTGTATTTTAATGCCATTTGCTTTCAATTATTAAAATAATACATTTGAACAATATTTTTACATCCTGGGATTCTTTATCAAGTTCAAAACAGCACCCCTGACAATCATATCAAAGCATGTCAAGTGCTATTACAAGAGACAAAGCAATAAAGGCAAGAGAAGGAAAAATAAGTTATTACTCAATCAAGTAGCTTTCTCTCAGGATGCACGCACGCATGCACACACACACACACACACACACACACACACACACACACACACACACACACACACACAGAGTCACAGTAAGCCACACTAGTGTGCAGCACCTCCATGTTGACAACAGCTCAGCTGTGGCATCAGAAACATAAGCATAATCATTTACAGCAAACCTTAAGATTTAACTTGCTTGAGAGACTGTCCATCAAACCCTGAGGGCCAGCGCGTATTCTGAGTTAGAAGGAGGGGATACTTCCTTTAAATCCCTATATGACTCAATAAGGACACCCAAAACAAAAAAAATACTCTTTTTTTTAGCAACAAGCAATATCATGAGTATGTAAGGTGCCTGCTGGGTTATGCTGAATAAACAGCGTCCACCTTTATGTTTGTGTGCTGGGCAGAGCAAGGCTGGGCTCAGTAGGTGAAGGCAGTTGGACTCTGCACAACAGACTTTTTGTGGTTGAATCGCCATTCAAGTTCTTGTATGGATTCCGTCGCGTTCCGCGCACACACATGGACGGAAAACTGAAGCCAGCCAGGCAGCAGCCGGAACAGGCAACCACTTCTTCTGGTTCTGGAGGGATCACAGGGGTTGTGGCACTACCAAAACCATTTACAGCCAGGTCTAATGGGACCACCTCACTATTGTTGTTGTCCACATCAGGTAAAGGGGGTAAAGAGGGGGGTCCATTTAGTACTGGTGTGCACCATCCATTTGTCAGTGGTTTGGAATCAGGTGAATCTGGAACTGTACTGTCTGGGGTATTGGAGGAGCTACTGCAGTCCATTCTCTCCTCCACACTCTCTTCTGTCAGCCTGTCTACAGACATTAATTCGGGATCTATGGGAAGACCAGAGTCATCACCTTGAAGGGCATAACCCTTCATTGTACCCTTGCTTTCTTCCTCTTCCTGGCTCTCTTCCTCAATGGGGTCTTTACTCATGGTCCCTCTTTCAATCTTTTGCTTTGGTCTTTGGAGATCAAAAGGAGAGCCAGAACCATCTAAAACAATGCCATCCATGGCACGAAAGATGCAAGTGCTCTCAGTATAAGTGTCTGTAGGAGTACTGAAAACATTATCATGTCCAGTCTCAGCATATAAGTTCACCACACTGTCACTGTTAAGTAGATTCCCACTGTTCACTGTCTGATCATTGCCTTCTGGTTCCATTACATTTGGGGTGCACTCATTAACATCAATCTCATTGTTATTTCTCAGCAACTGGATATCCTCTGGAGTGCAGGGCAATGACTGGCAGCGCCTGTGGAGCCTGGGCACAGCTTTTCTGCACTGGGTGGGGCTGCAGGTGTCAGGGGGTGGGGGCAAGGTGAAGGTCAGCGAGATGACTGATTTGCTCGGAGTGTCGAAGAGCTTAATGCGTCCACCGTTGAGATCGTGCCGGTGGGAGAATGGGTTGACCCGAGTTGGTGTGACCTGGCCAGAGTTCGGGGTAAGCACATCTGATTTACTTCGGGACAGACGACCATCTCCTGGGGCATCTAGAGATGACCTCCTCTGTCTGGGAGTCTTTAGCCTGGGGGACACAGGCTCTGCTGCATAGAAGAGAAAAAAATAAATAAATAAAGCCACAAAAAAAAAAAAAAAAAAAAAAAAAAAAAACTCAAATTAGACCACCAACATCTTTCAGATAGAAAAATAAAGTGTTGTGTTTCCTGAATGTGCAAAAATTCTGAAATATGCATTTTGCTGAATTACCTTGAGCAGATGCTGTTTGCTCCATCTGCTGTCCATCACTCATTCTTTCCTCCAGTTCAATCACTATAGCAGAGAATGGGGGACGACTCTGGGGTCTCATCTGAGAGACAGGAAGATGTTAAATGAAACATTTGGGGAGGGAATAAAAATCTGCCTTTATGTCAAGTCAGATCAAGTCAAGTAGGTTTTTGTCATTTCAATCATATTCACAGTACATAGTTAAACTAAAAAACATTCCTCCTGGACCCTGGTGCTACACAAGACGACATAAAACAAGCAAACAAGTGCAGACAACAACAGACAGTTGTCCTAATACCTGGGGGGGGGGGTCACTACACAAGACACATAATGGCTAGGGAATGAGCTTTCGTTCTCTTATTGGGACACAGCCCTGCAATTTCCTATACTTCTCACTGCTCAAGCAATACAAACTGATAGACTCTTTGAAATAGGGACTTACACTACAGCAGCTGACTGCTAGTCTGAAGAAAGCAGGGGGGCAGTCTCTGACCATGTGGTGGAAAGCATCTACATCCAGACCAAAATCCTGCAAGAAAGAGTTTATTTAAATGTTTTGTGGAAGGCCTAAATAGGCTAAAAGACAGTGTACCCACCACAAGGGGGCGTTATTGCTCACACTAAAGCGGAAGCAGTCATGCAGGTGTCCACTAGAGGGCACACTATCGCTGATTAGGTAGCACCTCGTGGTTGGTGGCATTTAGTAGCTCTCAAAGCTTTGCAGAGCCTCCACAGTGAATCTTAAATAACTGAACAGCATGTCATAAAAATAGGGCTACTTTAACCATGTGTATGAGCTTATGCATACTGAGTGTCTGAGACCAAGTTTGTATATCTGAATGCATTCAATGCTTATGTTTAATGTAACCGAACCACACATTTAAACCTAGATTACCCACTTTTCCGCACAGACACAGCATCCACTGTATCATGTAGGAGTTCATTTTGCCTGCGGTCAGGACATCAGTAAACTTTGGCTTGGTTCTGAAACTGTTTATATAGGCAAATGTGATTGGTTAAGGGAAAATGCCTATTATTGCATTTAGTGGAGAGACAATCAGATACAAAGCAATTTGTATTTTATCAAACTGCTTTCCTTACATAACAAAATACAGTGTGAATTTGTACACTTAGTTAAATGGTGCAATCTTTCACATGTCTAAATGTTCTAAGTTGGTAATCCTTCCTGTTCACAGAAGGGACACCTGGAGTGTGGAAGTTTGTACCTCTGTGCGAGGTAGAAAGTCTGGGTCTGCCTGAATCCGTCCAATGATCTCACAGAGGATGATGCCATATGCAAAAACATCCACCTAAATATGCGCACACACACACACACACACACACACACACACACACACACACACACAGATCAGCTAGATCTATAAAAAGAAAACGAGGAAGAGGAATATTTCCCTTTTTCAGGATGGATAGCACTCGAGAGATAAGGACATTTACAAGGACTGCGGCATCTAATGGAAAAGTCTTTCAAGTATATGGAAACCCTGACTCATCCCACCTTTTCGTCATACTTCTCTCCTCTTAGCACCTCTGGAGCCATCCAGTAGGGGGAACCCACAATAGCCAATGGCTGCTTCTGCGTCCCATCACTGAGAGAAGAGAGAGAAAGACAAAGGCACCAAAACTGAGCATAACTCACACATTTAATCACTCATAGTTGGCATCATCTAAAGTCCCATCCCAGCTTTTTTAGGGTCTGAGTGTGTTTTGTGAGCATCTGTAGGATCGTTTGTGTGAAAAGGCAAACAACTCAAAAACAGCTGGCTAAAAGCACTTCCTCAAGGATATTTCAGACACAAAACACTGAGTATAAATAGATTCAGCAAGCAAGATGATGATGAAGGATGAGAGAGAAGGGGAAGTGGAGAAAGAGGAAGGGGGGAATGGCTAAAGAGGAAGAGAGATTCATAGAGAGAGAGAGAGATATAGAGACTGCAAAAGAGAGGCAGTGGGAGAGTAAGACAGAAAGAGCAAAGGGGAGGAAAGACGAATAGATACATAGACCAAAACATACAAAGACAGACAGACAGACAGACAGACAGACAGATAGATAGATAGATAGATGTACAGAGTGAGAGAATTAAGTGTGCAAAGTGTAACAAAGCTTACAATGTAAACACCATTTGGGGAAGTGCTAGTGGAGGCTTTCAGCAGCAGCTCATTGGAATAGTTTGACCTTATTAGGAGTGCTTTCCAAAAAGCCCTCCATCTAACTCCCCCACCACACATACACACACACACACCTCCTACTGGACAGCAGCATGTCTGTCACTTGAGACACCCGTAAATTATGTATATAGCCAAACACCTGTGAACCAATAATGGGGGGACAAAAAACAAGGCAACGATTCAGCCTAGTTTCTAGCAGGATAAGCAGTGCCACGCAAGCACGCGCACACACGCGCACACACACACACACTTATGGAAACATTAGGAAGTTGTACACAAACACAGAACGGAAACAGAGCACCAGCGAGACTCAAAACACTTGAACACACACACAGGCAGCTGCCTGTGTTTAGCAACAGTGTTATATAAGAGTGTGCGCTGGTGAGTGTGTGCACGTTTCTGATGGAGCATTAAAGGAGAAGTGGAGCATGACTGTAGAACAGGCCCACAGCAAGTAAAGGTCAGGATCGTAAACAAACATGTTACATTGAGCAACAGGCTACTCAGCAACAAGACAACTGCATCACAAGACAGACAGGGCTATATGGGTATGAATAAAACAAAGACTGCCCACATCTAATCACGAAGACGGTCTGCTTAGAGCAGCCTGCTCTGAATAACCATCCCAATAATGTCTAGTGTGTCAATACTTATCACACAGCAGAGGTAGCGCTGACTAATTTTCAGCAGAAGCACGTGCTCCTTTAAACCCTCTCAACCCCACTTATCCTTTCCCAAGCAGTTTAAACAAATCTGAAAATGAATTTTATTTGTTCTCTCTGTCTTTTTAGCTAACATGGGTGTAAATTACAAAAGAACGCACTGACCTGTAATCTGGAATTTTTTCTGCAAGGCCAAAGTCCCCAACAACAGCAGTACAAACACCATTCTCCCAGCGCACCAGGCAATTCTACAAAGACAGATATTAATTTTTTTTTTTTTTTACATCAGCCCCCAAAGACCATGAATTTAAAAATCAATCAATCAAACACATCAAATTTGCAGGTTCTCACACAATCCTGAAAACAAAAAATTTCCAATTACCTTTGAGGTCAGGTCTCTGTGGAATATGTCTTTACTGTGAAGGTAACATAGTCCTCTGGAAATATCCAGACCTAGCCCCATCCTCACAGACCATGACAGGTAGACATCACTGTCCAGCAGCTGCTCCAGATTACCACCATTAATGTACTACACACACAGGAGAGACAAACACACAAACTTCAATGTTGAACAACTATAGATATGCATAATACAAATGCATAGCTTCCACTTTGCTGCCTCCTTCTTCAAATCGGTCCTCTTATGAAATATCTTAAACCACTGCTTCCCTTTCCAACAAACAAACAAACAAACAAACAAGTTTGCATTTGATAGATTGGCTGAATACCTCTGTGAGAGCATGGAGATGTCCCTCATGTACACACACTCCCACAAACCTGCAGCAGAAAGAAAACAAACATTTGTAAAGAAAAAGATTTATGCAATAAGTAGCATAAGAAATAGCACAATTTACAAGCTATCAAAGTAGCTGAACATTTTACAATCTATCCATCATTCAACTTGAACTGAACCTTTTATAGCACATTAAGAGACTTTAATTAAGATTAAGAGCTTTTCCAGAGGTGGACTACAGCTGACTGTGGCAGTGCAGCGGTCTACAGGCCAAGTGTTAAAACATTAAATTCAGGGTTATATTCTGTGCTGTACTCATGAAAGTAATAACCCTGACCTAACATCAGATAACAAGTTACACACTGGGATTACAGGCTTATTAAACATGGCCCAATTTTGTTATTGTGATGCCTAATAGCTTTCCTGAGCTTTATATTATCAGTTTTGTGACGCTTATTGACTGGAAATTTTATTAATAATAAAGCATATTAAAAGGTATAAAATCCCTTCACTGAATATATTGTTATTTGCATACTGTATTGGAACAATGCTTTATTTTTTCAGCAGGCTACCCCTACTCTGAGCTGAGAGAAAGCCACTCGTGTATGTAGATGGGTATAAGTGTATAAATGCGCAGTGTGTGGTGGACCAACCTGAGGATATTTGGGTGACAGAGGCGGTTCATCAGCTGCACCTCTTTCAACATGTTAGCTCTGTTACTGGCCAAAGTGTTCATCTTCAAAGCCATAACCTGCCCTGTGATCCTGTGCTTCACCTAAAAAGAAAGACATGCACACACACACACAAAGAAAGAGAATGAAAGAAGTGAGAATGAAAATGAAGTGAATCTTTCTGTCACTGACAGACACTTTAAAAGCAGCTCCGCGCTGATTCATTGATGTCTACTGCAGCTGGACCAAACACACACACACACCTCCTTTTGATTCACCCTGGACTTCAAAGAGAGACCGTGGTGAGCTAAGACACGATGAGGGGGAAATGGACTAAGGTTCGATTCATCTGAATTCAAAGCCTGCCCACAGTGTTCTAGATCCTCTTCCAACAGACTATTTTAGAACAAAATGAAATGAATGAATCTATTGGTCGCTACTTTGCTCAAGGGTAACTCAGGGCAACATGGGACTTGAACCCACAACCTTCTGATCATGAGGGCAAGTACTTCACCACTAGGCCACCGCTGCCAATCCAACATTTTGCTAGAGTTTGTCCAACCTAGCAACATTTCAGGGTGGTGTACAGACAGATCAATTCCAGAATTTTAAACTCAACCTTACTCTCCCACTTGGTGATCAAGTCTATTGATATTTTCTACTGTGTGTGCATATATGTTCATCAATATGAGATGAGTTTCAGAATGCTTCTCTGCCTTTGAGACAGCATACACTCCAGCTCAGTCAAACTGTCTGGTAGTCAAGGCAACAAGCTGCTTCTGTGTGTATTGTGCATGTACATATGAGTGTAAGTAAAACTCCCACAACATCCTCCTCTTCTAAGGAGGAATGTGCTCCAAGCATGTCTTAAATGTGTGTGTTTGTGTGTAGTGGAAGAAAAGGCCCTCCTTCAAACTAATTTCCCCATCAGTCTCAGCACCTCTGCACAAAAGCAGCACAGTAGCAACTAATGCCACACAATTTGATTAAACTTATGCCTCTTAACACAGATGCATAAAAACGAATTACTCAATCTTTCAACACTTAATATTTTAAGCAAAGAATTAACATTTTACTGATTTGCATATACTGATTTGACTCAGAGAGGCAGTCACACTTTCAGTCAGCATATCTAAAACATGAAGAGTATCTCATGCAGCTATATTGAAATAAGGTTAAAACCAGGATTTGGGCCCTTCATTGGTGCTAACAAAGTGAAAACAGTACTAGTCCATTTATGTATTTTGTAACATCATCTGCACTGATACCATTGAAATGTGATTAAAAATGTGGTGCAACTTTCCCCATAGAATTACCAGATTGCATTTTTAGTCTACATTTTAAAGCTTTATTTGCTCTTTTGACTGTTGTGCAGAATGTTTGAGGTGCTTCCTGTTGTAACTCTTGTGTGAAGACATCCTTACAACACCAAATTAACATGAGTGACAAAGGGAAATTAAAGGTGCACTTTATTAGCCCCATTTAACATTGTTTACAGGCGAACATTACATACTCTGGCCCAGCCACATTTTGCATTGGCCTTTTAGCTCTCCATCAGTAAATTACTTTACTGCTTAATTAAATTACAAATGGTCTTCTTTATCTTAAATCTTCAGTATGTCCTTTTGGCCATGATGACTGTAAAATGTAAAATAAATAAATATGCCTACTTTATGTAGACATGTTTGATTTCGTGGCCTCACATGATTATTTCTTCTGGCAAGACAAATGAGGCAAGTTTCCTGTGCAATGTGTCAGAAATATTTCTGATGTGATATTACCATAGAAGAAAATGTCAGAAAACCGTGTTACTTTAAGACAGGCTTGAGGGACTGATTTAAGCAGAATGACACACTGGGAAGACTGAGAGCAGAAGGAGTCTGAAAAATGTGCAATGTAAAAAATTATGGTAATGGAACGTAAACATAAATGGTGCTGGACACAGTCATAGGCCTGTGCCATCACACAGAGTAATTACATTTTGTAGCAATTCTATTATAATAGCTGATTGTTCATTAAATTATAGTACCAGAGCTCAACTACACTTTTTACCACAACCCAACTGAGTGCTGGAGCTCTGCGCCTGTGTGCCCTAGCCCAAATTATTTATAGCTTCAGCTTCAACTAGTTTTAAACACTGCATTTTATGCATTTTAGATCTTGTCTTTGTTAATCTTCTTCATAAAACATGCTGTATAAGGTCAATTTTAAGTCAATATATCTGGTGGTGGTCTAGTGGTAGGATCACTTGTCTACAGACCAAGAGATTACAGGTTCGAATCCCACCTCCAGCACTACCACCATTGGGCTCCTAAGCAAGACCCTTAACCCCAATTTGCTCCAGGGGGACTGTCCCTGTAGTTAAGAAATGTAAGTTGCTCTGGATAAAGAGCGCCCGCTAAATGCTGTAAATATAAAACTCAGATGATTTATAAAATGGAAAACCAAACTCTCCTTTGAAACAAAGGGTTTCATTTAGTGAGTAAGAGTTAAAGCTGCTTAACATACCAAAGTAGTCTAAATTTCCCCTAAAGTCCATTTAGAAAAGCTTTTGAACTGGTTTTAATGGCACCTCAAAAAGAATTAACATATTTACAGAATTGCCTCCAATCAGTCTATACATGTCCACCCCTTTCTAACTGAAGTTATAAGAAGTGTTAGCACAGGGGCTCTTGGAATGGGTTATAATACAGGGCAGCTATTAGGAATGGAGGCTGTTGACAAATTAGAGAAAAAAAAAAAAACCCAGTTTGATTAAATCTAGGGTATAAAAAGAGTGGAAATTGTTACAAAAAATTAAGTGTGACCAAAAAAAAAAAAAAAGATAATTTTGTGCCACAGTATTGTTTAAGTGTTGGGCATTGTGATAACACTCACAATAACATTTTTGGTAATCCTGCTCTCACCCTTGGGTAGACAACAACAAACAAACAAACAAACAAACAAACAAGTTCTTTCGGAGCTTCAGTACAAGATCATGAGGTGTGTTATTCTAGTGCTGAAGCTAAACTTAGAGGATCTCCCACCCTTTCAGACTGCAGCTGCAAGGAGAACTATTGTCTTTTGGCTCATGCCAACTAGAAAATGCTGAGAGAAACATTATTCAGAGATTTATGAGCTTGACTATTGTATGTTCATTAGATATACGCTTATTAAAAAACCTGTCTGTGCTTGCAACAGCTCAGCACAGGCATCTGCAACCACACTCAACAACTACAAAAAAGAGGGATACAGTAGTCCAACATTTCTTCTATTGATACTAATCCCAAAATCTGATTCCATGATCTCAGGCTATCTTTAAAAGCCAACCTGAAATGATCAACCTTAATCAACCTTTTTGCATTGTTAGTTCATGTCTATAGTCATATTAAGCAAAATCTCTAACATTATATTTTTCTATTTATATTTTAAAAATACAGTGATTTGTTCTTGCATTCCTAAAATCCAAAAATGTAATGACATGTACCCACTTTTGTCACCATGCATCAGCAGGCAGGTAAAAGTCAGTATTCACCACTAATAATAATTAGAAGAAAAAAAAAAGAAAAGAAAATTGTCATATCAGCTGGATCAATATCCGCATCAATGGTTGCTTTATTGATATTGATCCAGCTGATTGGTGCATGCCTAACAGTACCTTAAACTGTAACATCTCTCAGACAAACATCATCAAATATCTTTTTAAATTAGTTGATTTTAGTTTCTCATGACCCATCCTGTGTTCAATTTTTTATTTTTTTTTCCCCCCTTTTCCTAACTAGTTTATTTCTTCTCCAAATTTTTATTACCTTAAACAGTGGTCTTATATGGCCTTATATAGTCAAATGTGTTGCCATTCAGACTACAAACTGTTGGGTTGTTGTTGTTGTTGTTGTTCCACCAAAACTGTGAAAAAAAAAAATTCAAGTTAATTTTTTTAAATGTTTTGTTCAGCATTAAATCACTCGGGATGTGGAATTTTATTTGATGTGCTCAGGCTACAGTCATCTTTCAATTCTAAACTTAGTGCTGTGGGTCAGAATTGGGCCATATTTACTTTTGGATCCAACTTTAAGGCCAAAACACCAATGTTCAGACCTCTGAGCTAATACAAAAACCCTTCTGTTCATTAGCCAAGTCACTGAATGACCAAATTATATGTTCCCTTATCTGATATCACACCTGCTTGAGAACTTTGGAGCGCACATTATAAAATCTAATCTCCTATTTATACAGCAGAGATGCCCTTCTGATCCGTGACATCTCATACAGAGGGCATTACTAGCTAATTCACACTCTGTTCCTATTACAAGACTATTTCCTTTATCACAAACAATCAAAAACCTCTAGAGTTTAAGACAGTGGGTCAGAAATAGGTTGGTCAGTTAGTATATTTCAGAGGCTGAATCTTATTAAACATAAACACAGCCTCATACCTGTATTTGCATTTCTCAGCCCAGATACTGTCACCCAAAATACTTTCAAACTTTCCGCACATATGAACATCCTCCAACCACATTAATGATAAAGTCCGACTGATAGTTTGCTGGCCACACACACACACACACACACACACACACACACACACACACACACACGTCGTAAATTCCAGCCTGATATGTGAAAAGGTCAGGACTGTGCAATAAAAAGTGCAGAGTGATGACAGAAAGCAAGAGCAAGATTGAGACAATGTCTGTTTTTATATTCCAGTCTGAAGTATGCTCCGCATTAACAAGAGTGGGGGTCAAAACAGCCATTACATAGGAATGTATTGTTTAATACACAATTCCACACAAAGTGCCATTTGGGTGCACAACACTGGACATTTTAACAAACATTTTTACATGCAGATCTCATCTCAAATATTATGACATGAAAGCTTAATTTATATGCAGCCTTTGCTTTAATCAATTTATTTTACAAACAGTAAGTTAAATTAAAACATAATATAGCAACAAAATGAGTTTTGCATATCTTACTGATAAAGTCATTTTAAGTGATTAGCAAGTAATATTATTTATGTCTTTAGAGGAAGCAAGAATGAAAGCCAGGAAGTTCTCCTCTCGATTAAAAATGATCATTTGCCTTTAGTTCTTTCTCGACCATAACAGCAAACCCTAATGAGAACAGTACTCTCCATGGAATACTGCCATTGTCTTGGCAGATATTTGGATGAGTGAAAGGTCAGTCGCACTAAACCTTGAGAGTTCAGAGTCATCAGGGGATCATTTTGATGAGACATAAATTCATTGGAAATGCCAAGTGTGGTGCAAGACTGACTTAAGACCTTATTATGCAAGTCTCATGGCCAGTGCATGACAGTTGGTGTGACTTCTAAAACTAAAGAAGCAAAATGTTGGATTTCCAAGATTTCTGACTGAATATATTAGAGATAAGGGTGAAGTTATGCAAAACATAATTTTAAGGAAAATGCTTCTGTTTCCTTCAGTCTATCAGTCTGTGACTAGCAGAGCGGAACATTAATTATTGTCCAATGTCAAGCACCAGACAGTAAAACAGTATGAATGTTAATATTTTTGTGTGTGTGTGTGTGTTTTACAGTCAGTTTGGCACTCAAACTGCACCAGACTGTTTAGTCTGAAGCAGAGAGTGTGTACAGGGGTGTGTTTGAGGCAGATGGAGCCCCTCCATGATCGCAAATTTGTGCACACAAAGAGGTCAACACAAGAAAAATGCTGCATTCCCTTACATTCAGAAGTGTTTCTTCTGAACTAAAATTTACTCCAGTTTTTCTACATGGATGCCCACAGCAAATGTATGTTTGTTGATCATTAATTAATCAAGAAGGTTTAGAGGAACTACCCTGATGCTGCACAATAAAACATTGTCATGTTTTATGAACCTGGAAACTATGACTGTAAATCTGGTGTGTAAAAAATCCTAAATCCAAAATCCAATTTTTCCATTTGCAAATTCTGACTTGGCTAATTACACATTTCCAAGTCAAACCACTCAAGTTAACTAAGTAAAATAGAGGTAGAAAATACAATTGATTACAATAATGAAATATGCTGTTGTATCACAATGACACAGTTTCTGCAGATATTATCAGCATCTTAAAAACTGTGACCACCATTAGTGTCAAGCAAGGACTAGGCACAGTGAATCAACTAATTGTACAGTTTAACAGAGAAATAGGGTTTGATTCCTAGCTGGGATGGCCTGAACCTTTCAAAGTCCAAACACAGGTTTCACATATATGAAGCAAAAGTAAACGTTTCATGTCATGAATTGTCAAAATGATACATCATTAAAAATACAACCAACATCCACAATCTTTGTGCAGCAGTTTATTTATTAGGAACAGGGTGGGGCAACCCAAACACCTGAATTAACTCATAAATTAACTTGTTATAAAAACAAACCTGAAATCTACCACCTAGACCTGCAGAATTCTAATGATCTAAATTAATGTTAATAATAGGTGTTTGATGTTTAATTATTATGATGTACTGTTCCTCAATCTGTTACACTAGCCAAAAGAAAATAATGGTTTAAAAAGGCAAAATCTATTTCAGTACTCTTGGAGGAGTGTTCTCGCACTAGGCAGAGAGAAATAAGCAGAGCCATTCAATTACAACAGTACAAATAGCTAATTAGTCAAGAGCTTAAACGTATAGTTATGTTAACTGAAAGTTAAGAGTGAGCTAGTTAGCTGCTTAGTGTTTAGTGCTGAAATTGTTTAGGGTTATTAAAAAAACACTGTCAAAAAAGCCACTTCATTCTGTTATCTTCATATTGCTATTTATATTTACTGTTATGTTCATCTGGGTAATGATGAGGTTTGCAAATTCAGAAGAACTATTTTATTTTTTTATTAAAAATACAGTACACTTAAAGTGGACTTAAAGCAGAGAACAGGGAAATGCAATTCCATCATTTCATCTATAATTATTTTGCAGATCAGCAGACTGTTGCTGAATTAAAGTTTTTTAGAGAGTAGCATACAGCAACAAACCCAAACATTCAAACACAACATGCAGACACAAGCCAAACAGACAGAAAGAAAACTATACTGAAATATGAAACACACAAAACACACCCTTTTTCAGCAGCAGCACAGTGACTGACAGTAAAGCATGTCCTAACGAGAGAGAAAGAGCGAGTGAGAGCGAGAGAGAGAAAGAGAGAAATGTGCTGTAAAAACATTTGGCACTTCATGTCAAAACTGGCCCATAAATTGTTTTAAACCTCAAACTCATCAGCCAACAATAACACTTTAACCAGCTACACTAAAAGTGCATGACCAGCCACATTACACCCCCCCAACACACAACTGCAGATAAAGACCTGCTACGACTCCTCAATCTTTATTTACAGAATAAGAAGTAAGGCCATTGCAGGAGCCGACCTCCAGTCTCACTCTTCTTCCAAGCCACACTTACGTAACATCAGTTTTCCTGTCTGCAACAGTGCATACACCCCCCCCCCCAAACCACTGGACAGCTTCAAATCTAGACTGCACACAAGTGTCCTCTTCAAACTGTCACACAGCAACATGAACTGAATACATACATACATTTATACACACACCATTTCCTAGTCCACACACACTGCTAACAAATCCTGCTCCGATTCTAACTACTCAGCAGGATCAAGTAAGGACACACTTACTTCTGTCACACTACTTAACATTGTGTTGAGTATTTCCTTAAAATTGTAGTGTTTGCAAAGCCCTTCTTTGGGAAGAAAGTCAAAAATCAAGCATCCACTTCTGATCTGATCTCATGACTCAATGGCATTTCATTTGTTTAACTCTTTATACCATCTTTTGGGCCAAACATGTTCCAGCATGTGCTTCTAAAAACAGTTTGAAAAACAAAAACTTGCTAATTGTCATGTAAGCAGAACCTGCTCTTCATACCTGGGAAAACACTTTGAACAAGCCGAGTGTTTTTAAAAAAGAAAAATCTAACTATCAGTGGAGTGACAAGGCTCTAATGGGCCCCCATGCACATTAGAATGGAGGAATGAGCTGCTTTATGAACAAGAGGGAGATAAATAAAGGTCAGGACTGTAGGTGCAGGAGTGATGCCAGTTATGAAACATGTAGTAAAAACTTTTTATATTGGAGTTCCACTGTTTAAGTATGACTTTCTGTAAACATTTAGATATTTTTAAATGTCATTATTTTTGTATATTACTGTAGTTGTTGAATTCCCTAATAAGGCCCACTCTTAAATGCAAGATGCCCTAGTGATGATTATCAGCATCAATAAAAGGGGAAAAGGTAAAGAAAGAGCCCTTGCCATTCCAGTATTTACTATGTTGCAAATTACTGGCATATTTTCTAAAGAAGGCAGGGTGTCTTCAAACTTTAGACAGCCATAAGGACCTCATGAAATTCTTTAGTATAACAACTGTCAAATATAGACTCATATTTAGTCTTTACAGAACATTGTGCTTTCACGACAAACATTCAGCATATTCCCCTCTCTCTTCACTCTCCAAAGTGTGTGAGCTGAATTAGTCACCTCATTTAGTTCTGAACAGCGTTCCCTCCACAGATGATGGACACATTTAACTGTGTCTCCATACAACGGCCGTATATGGTTTCTTCATCCATAGCAATCTGAGCTGCAGGAAAGCCCCAAGAAGCTTGTGATAATTAGCCAACAGGAACAAAGAGCTATTCTCACAGATAAGGCCAAAGACTCATATACCGCACTACTAATTGCAAATATAACCCTCATCATTAAAAACGAAATGGAAAAAAAGAAGGTAAACGTAAGGTCCTGTTTAACAAAAAAAGAAAATATCTATCTGATGCAGCTTTTTAATTTCGATAGCAGCATATACACAATGAAAAAGAGTTACAAGTTGTCTTTTTCAGGAATAATCCAAGAATAGTTTTGAATATTAATTGTCTCATTTACATTTACAACATTTAGCGGACACACTTATCCAGTGATGTACATCAGTGCTTTAACTATAATCTTCATTCAGCAACTGCTGAATAACTATTTCTCAGTCAAGTAACAACTTATAAACCCTGTGACTGACTGAGGTAAAAATTCATTTTCACAGAATATTATTATTGGTGGTCGTAGTCATAACATCAGCAATAGAATGAGTAGCAGCAGGTGTAGCAGTCGTAGCAGTAATAGAACTAGTAATAGTACCAGTTGAAGCAGTAGTGGCAAAAGTGGCAGCAGCAGCAATAGAGTTGCAGTAGTATGGTTTTACAGCAATAGCAGTGGTCTCAGCAGTAGCAGCAGGCGATGAAGCAGCAGGAGATGCAGTTTCAGTATTAGTAGAGGCATCAGCAGAAGAAGCAGTACAGCTGCACAGCAGAAGCAGTCGAAGCACCAGTAGTAGCAGCAGTAGTAAAATCAGCTGTTCAAGTAGCCATAGTAGATATATTTATTTTGTTTATAGAATTTGACGCCTAGCTCTAGTTGTAAGAGGATTTGGATTACTTTAAAACTCTGCATCTTGAGGGTTTCATTTAAACAGGGTGCCAAACTCTACTCCAGGTGATCAACAATACCCACTCAGGGTGGCCAGCAACATGTAAACTTGTAAAGCTTCTTGTAAAGTAACATGTAAAGCTTCTTCTGATACCCAAAAGCACTTGCACCTTCACTGAAGAAATTACCCATCTACCTCTTCATTCTCTCCCTTCAGATAAAGAAAGGCAAAGAATGCCTCCAGGCCTTTTTAACTCAGAGGAATAGTCTTTCAGTAAAGAGGAAGAAAAGAGAAACAGGGGGGATCTGCAGTGATATGTCCTCCTGTTGGAGCAGGCCATAACTCAGGATAACAAACACTACCTGAAGGATGTGTCATAACAGGCACGGTCATTGAAAAAAATCCCTTGCTCCAATGCATATTCACAATCGCTTTCAAAATCAAAGCCATTAAAGCCAGGAGGAAAAAGATTGCCAAACCGAGGGCCAGATTGTGCCAGAACAAACAACAATAAATCACTGAAAATGAGTTAGTCAGTCAACTGTACAGCAGATCTATGGGAAATATATAACAATAGACAGCATTATGGAAACATCCTTCATTAGCAGCCTGACAACTTCTCAATGACATTTGCATACATATTGCAATCATTAGCAGTGACATTTCAGAATGAAATGTGTCTTATTGATGGTAAGTTGTAAGCTCATTCAATGGAAGAGTATTGCCCCTCACTCTCTTCAACAAACACAGATATGCACTTGAGTGGCAATCTGCAACAAAAAGTAGTTTGCCTTAGATAGCTGTTTGCCTTACATTTGGGTGAAATTTAAAAGTGAAAGTGACTATTCTTGTCATTGTGAGAACACACAGCACAGCGTGAACCACAACGAAATTGGTCTTCTGCAATTAACCCATGCAAAAATACACACCATGCAGCAGTGGGCAGCTATGAAAGCCTCCGGGGAGCAGTGATGGGGATGGTAACTTGCTCAAGGGTACCTCAGGGCAAGATATGTGCTCATTAAGGGCTAATCCTGCTAGATATAGTCCTATTAGGCTTTTTAAGTGTTTTTGTTTACTGCTATATTTAAAATTATAGATGTTTAAATGTTGCTGCATGTCAAATGGCCAGATGCTCAAATAAACAAGCATCACTCTTAACTGTTAGCACCAGTTAAAAAATACAATTTTTGTTACTGTCCTAGAACGAAGTGCATCCATTCTGCAATTATGTTGGTTGCAGTGTGAACATAAGTGTAAAAGATTACAACTACAGAAAATATCTGCAATCAGTCTATTGTGTAATAACTGACAGGCCAAGTACCACTTTATGGCTCTGCATTAACAGTAATGCACTTTATGAAACACTGAATATCTGCATTGGCCCTTGATTTTCTACATCAGTGCATCCCTATAACAGATAACTTGTTAATGGCTATTGACCAAATCCAGTTCCAGATAAGTGTCTCCAAGGAAATTCAAGAAGTCCAGCAAAAGCGAATCATTTCAGTCAAACTGTGTAAAAGTTTCAAGATGCACTAATATAATCCCAACACTAATATCATGCAATCCTAAAGCAGAAACAGACACAAACAAACACAGACCCACACGCAGTGTAACAAGCTAGTGTTGAGTGTCTAGTGCACCTGCATGCCTTTTCATCAGGTATCTATTTTCACACTTTCCTTGACCTGCTACCTTTCCACAGGTCATACACTCCAGAACCAAAAGCCTGTTGTCATCTCTCTTATTTCCCCCAGTGATAAATGAATGTGACCTTTATGCAATAAAAAATAAGTAATCATGAAGAGCAAGAATTAATCATGAAGAGAGTTTAGTCTATACATGTTTCTGAAGATGACACACCTTGAAGGAATCCTGTGTGATTCACTCATGTGGGACAGAACTGACTTTAAGTTGTTTATTGCACTGATCAGCATGAGCTTTAATCACAGGTGAGTATTAACTATAGATGGAAAGCAAAAAAAAAAAAACAAACAAAAAAAATATATATTTCTATACTATAATATTGACCAATATGAACAATTTTGACTAATACTGAATCATCTTCAGGAACAGTTATCCAATATTTCTTCTTTTAAAAAAAGAGCTGTTTAAATACTTAAAACCCTTCATCGATTTAGAATTCAACTGAACGTTTCCTCTAAAGCACATCTTTCTAAGCAGCGCTAATACATTATTCTCTACAGCCAGGGTGGGTGGGCATTTCTGTGCATCATTGTTTGAGTCTCTACTTTAGTTTGGAGCATCGAGCATTAGTGACAAACGAATCGTGAGAAAACAGGAGTTCTGATGTGAAGGACAGCATTAATGTTAACATTTTCTAAATCTGCTTAATGAGAGTTTCAGCCCTCTCAGTCTGCCACCCTCCACTGGCATAAATGTATGAATGTTGAAGACTCTAAAGTGATTATTTTATTAAAGTCATTATTTGGCTGAACTAACAAGCCTTCTACCTGACTGTGGTTTTCAGGTTAACTCCAGCCCATCCTTCATCACATACTCTTACCTTGAACACTTCTGAAAAGAAACCTGAGCCAATCTTCTCGCACGAAAAGTCATCGATGCGTGCAAGGCTGGACACGGCGCTTCGCAAAGCACGGTATGATGAGGGTCTGATACGCTGCCCTGCTGTGACTCCATGTCCTGGGCCATCAGGGGCCTCAGCTTCGGCCTCCATTACTGGAGCTCCCTTAGTGCCAAAGTCAGAATGAGGGTTTTACATCTCCACAAAACACTGAGATGCAGAGATGTGGTGGCTGGGGACATCAACTTAATTCCAGTTATAGGAGGATTTCTTTTTTTGCAGAGGGAAGAGAGATTTGATATTGGATATTTGTGTCTCTTAAGCATCCACACTAAATCTTTAGGCACGATCCTCCACAACCAGGAATGTCTTCATGTTTTCACTGCACGCCTGCTGCACTCCATTCCCATCTACAAAGAGAAAGAATAGTTAATTGTATTTGGATTATCTGTGCAAATATTTGTATTTCTTCTGAAATGAAGGTACAGGGAACTTGTCTTCCGTTTGCTGCAGTACAACTTTTACTCTCCTGAGAAAACTTTAGTACCTAATCCCGGACATTTCTGCAAGGATTTTGTTGCTTTCAGCCACAAAAGTATTACTAGAACTACTGTTGGGTGATCAGTCTCTGGGGCACAAATGATGCTCCAGTTCATCCCTGGAGTGCTTGACAGAGCTGCATCACTCTCCTTGGGAATTGGTGGTCTAGTGTTGAAGCACTGGACCCCACAAACTGAAGGTCATGGGTTCAAGACCCAGACCAGTAGGTTACCCTGAAGTGCCCTTAAGTAACGTACTGTCCCCAACACTGTTCCCCAGGATCCTGATATATGCCTTCCCCTTGCTACACTGTGTGGTTCACTATCTGCCATGGTTTGTTAAAAAATACAGTCACTTTAATTCAGTCTAGAAAACACAGTTCTACTGCCCTACAGCCCAATCCTGAGGGTGGGAAGGCTTTATACCCCTCTAGCAGACGCTTGGCTAAGGGCATGATGACCTTAGGCTGTACGGCTGCCCCAAAGCTCCCTGATCTTTTACCAAGGGCTTCCTATATAGATAATACAGCGAGTGTGCTGGAAACGGATGCCTGTTAAATAATGTGACGAGTGTCTCGATACTTTTGGACACTGTAGATCTCTACCCGCATTGCACCTCTCACTGCAGCAGCGATCAACTTTGCGAGAGACTGACCGCAAAACTGCGAAAGCTAAACAAGCAAAGTCATTTTGGAGCGCGGTGTTAAGAAGTTGCACTTTTGTTGCACAGAACGCAAAGGGGAAGCGCGTGCGCGCTTGCTCAGCCAACGCGATCCGCAGAGTCGAGCGCGCGCGCCCGCGCGCCCGCATGCACACGAGCGGCCTCCGCGCGAGCCCTGCTTTACCTGCGCTGCGTCCTCTCCGCCTGTGTCCCGCTCCACTGCGCTGCTCGATCCTCCGGCCTGTCCTCGGCGTATATGCGTTCCCCGCGCCGGTACACTCGCAGGAAAAGCACTGCGAAGCGCAGGAGGACCTTATTGGAGGCGCCCAGCGTGTGGGCGTGTCCAGGGCGTGCGCGCAGCGTCACCGTACGAGGGCGCGCGCCGGAGCGCTAAACGCCCCCTTTCCCAAACACACCCCCCAGCCTGTCTCTCACTCCTGATATTTAATAAGGAAATTCGAAAGATTTGCAATATGATCAGGAACAAAAAGAAAACCCATCATTTTTTTTTCTCAATTTTCTGAAATTCACTTTATTCTCTTTAATCCTGATATGACTGACACACACATGCACACCGTCAACACTGTCCACATCAACCCTGCTGATCATGCAGTTATAGACCATTACAGACTGGAGTTCATGTGTTTCTCTGCATCATTTGTTAGCCTGCACATCAGTTGAGACTCCCACACGACCACCAGTGAATATTTGGGTGATGGATTATTCTCATCATATCAGTGTGAATGACATGGTAGCAGCAATGAAGTGTGTGTTACACATATAGAGGGAACAAATTTTCAGGATTAAAATAAGGGTGTCAGCAAAATGAAATAAATTCTGCTTTTCATGAGCAGAGACACTCATTTAAAGCTGGTAATTGATCAGAAATAGGGAGGTTTTCCAAAACACTGAACACAAATCACTCATTACATATCATTTCATATAAAAAAGTGACCAGAATTACCAATCATGAAGTTTAACTAAATAAAGTTTGGGATGTAAAGGTCTTTTGTCTTGTCTGAGGGGAACTTCAGTTCTTAATGTAAGGGCTTATAGCCCAGTTATCCAAATACACAGCTGTAGATCAGCTGACCCTCAAAATAAGAACCATAGGACTGCAATAACAAGGAAGAAATTTCACAATTAACCATTTCAAGAATAGATTTGTTCTCATCATTTGATTAGTAGTAAAAAGACAATGTGTGGCACCTTACCACAAGGGCGTTCTTCCCCCAAATTACCTTCTAAAGCCTGAAGGTTTACCACACAGCCACATGCGTTCACACTATGTTGTTGTGTGATGGTTGGCCTCATGTATGTGATCAGAGACAAGGTCCTCACCTGACTGGAATAAATAGAGCTCACTGTGAGAGAAAAGATGATCACTGAACATTAATTTGGGCTTTTGTCTTTGATCAGATCCTCGTTTAGGTGCCTATATTCATACATAAAGTGATTCTAAGACGTAAAAATAAGAGATAAATTGAAACTTGCTTGAACACTGAGAGAATGGCTGAAACTGGAAAACTGAGTGCAAGGCAAACCCCAAATGGACAGTTTACTCTACTCATGGCTTTTGCAGATGACTAATAACCTTCTCTAGGCCAAAAATCTGCAGAGAGGAGTCTGATGATGAATTGGTGTTAACAGAGCACCGCTATATATCACCACATATCCACATGCCTGAGTTTATGACACAGTGTAGCAGTACTTTGGCCTGTTATTGCTCAAGGTACCATTCAAAGTGCACACACGGATAGCGCACGGTGTGTCTGTGCATCACACCAAGACCACCATATATTATTTATCGTTCCTTTTATTGGCGTGCTTATTCATGGCTTGGTGGCTTATAAAGGCAGTGTGAGAAACATAATGCCAGTGTGGCACCATTGTGTGGACACAGCAGTTGCGTTTAAATAATTAAAGAAGGCTGTTAAGTTATTTATCACAAAAATAGTTTTTCATGTTGTTGAGTCAAAATTTAAACGGTTGCTATTGACTCCCATGTAACATTAAGTCTTCCTGTTAAACAGTTCAGAGCCTTCACACAGGCAGTTAGGGTGTCAAAAAACAATTGACAGATAAATAAAGATGTGAAATGAAGGTTAAATGAAGTGGATGTCTTTGCATCCTTTTTAAATGAGATGGATGTGAATATACAGAGCTGATTAAAGTGCTCTTCTTGGTGTTAATGGTTGCAGCAAGTTTGACTACAGTTCACTGGGCAAGCAGACTGTTACTGTCATGCAAAAACCCTGCATCTCAAAAAAAGCAACCTTGGCTTTACATTTTTTCCCCAATATGCAAATGAACCATAAAGAAGCATGTGGCCCTGAAGGTAAGACTCAAAGGCATTCAGGAGAAATTCCATCCATATGGTCACCAGAAGTCTAAAACAGCTTTACAGCACTTTGGGTCAATATGAAAAAAAACTGTACTGTAACTGTACAAAAACATCCAGCTCAGTATGTCCATGCGCATGAGAGACATGCAGACAATGAAGAATAAATACAGTACATATGTGTGAGTAAATATGAGTGATGAATGTATGTCAGAGGAAGTGATGACTGGGTTTGTGAGTGAGTGCGTGTGTGTGTGTGTGTGTGTGTGTGTGTGTGTGTAGGGGTCTTCTACAGGTTTCGGAGCTCCAGCTGCCTCAGACAGCCTCCTGAGAACCCAATGGGAGAATGGGAGAGGGGGAGGTCAGCACCTGGAGGCTGCTCACCCAGATGACCTTGCCCTCCCCTGGGACAAAGTCGAAGATGAGATGGTGCTTCACTCAAGCCTAAGACTCCTACTATGATGTATAGGGTCGGTCTAAACACATATTCCTTTTTTAATGAATGCATTTGAAGAATATCTAAATATTTTAATGCACACTGCTCAAACCTCTTTGATTGTAAGTGATAAAGAGAAATTGACAATACTTGCATGAGACACTTATCACTTCACAGTGTACCTACACAAGATCCTGATGTCATAAACATCCAAAACACTGGGTGAATGTAACCTAAGACACTATATACCTCTTGAGTGGAGTGACCTGTAAAGCTACAGACGGAGACATTGTGTTGTAATGTCCTTGTCATTGTAGCACCCAAAACCAGACCTAGACAATCATTTAAAGTGAAAAAAGTGAAAGTGACAACCCTTGTCATTGCGAGGTCACGGCACAGCACACATGAACCACAACGAAATTGGACCTCTGCATTTAACCCATTCACACACGTGCAGCAGTGGGCAGCTATTGAAAGCGCCCGGGGAGCAGTGATGGGGACGGTACCTTGCTCAAGGGTACCTCAGGGCAACCCACTAGGGTGGGAATCGAACCCACAATCTTCCGATGCGGGGCCAACTCCCTAACCACTAGGCCACCGCTGCCCCGATGCCCCGATTTGATGGCATTAACTAGTGGTAAATTGGGGAATTCATAGGGTGTAAATATATAAGGGTTGTCATGTTTCAGTCAAAACAACTTTGCATTTTAATAATACTCTAAAGGGCCTGTGTCATGGAAATGTTTTAAACATTTCCACACTCCACACTTTACATGGCCTGTGTTGGAAAACTAAGCATTTCTGACATAAAACTTTGTTGAGATGTCATCAACTTTTTTTCCCAATCATTATCATTCATGATGAACGTATCAGTCCAGACTCTTATTTTGAATTAGGTCACAGTACAGGTTAGAAAGTGAAAGTGACTACTTGTCATTGCAAATACATGGTGCAGCAGGCAGTGAACCACAATAAAATGTAGCCTCTGCATTTAACCCATACGCACGCATGTAGAAGGGAGCAGTGATGGAAACGGTACCTTGACGGTACATCAGTTACAACCTACTGGTCTGGGATTTGAACCCTTGGCCTTCCAATCCTGTGGCCTAGTCCCTAACCACTAGGCCACTGCTGCTTCATAGGTCACTCTTCAAGGTAAAGTGAGAAAAATAGAATGTTTTGAAAGGTTGTGTTAAATAATTTTCAATATTTTTATAAGTAAAACCAAACAAATGTTTTTATTGGGCCTTAAAAGTCTATACTATTGCAAATTACTGACCGGCCTGTCTGTTTCTCCCTTATTTTCTGAAGGCCTTCTTTTAAACACAAGGCAAAAAGAAAAATAAGCCCACTACCTTGAGAACTGAAATCCGTTTGTAAGGGGGTCAGAATTAAAATTCAGTACCTTTTGAACGTGAACAAAAGCCAATGAATCGTTAATCTTATTGTTAATTCCTTGACCTGAATTTCTGTCCCAGACTGGCAACCTGAGTGAGGTTATATCGCCCCCTAGTGTTCAGACCAGTTACTGTGTGCTCAATTTCTGCTACAGGTAAGGGATGCGTGGTCACTGTAAACAGTGCCGAGATCAATCATGTAGCAGAAGTAACTACTTATATCTGACATACTCTGAAAGTGAACATTTTGGGGACTCAAAGACTTTTCTAGCTATTTATCTTCACTGCAGAAAACCCACTCCTCCAGCCACAGGAAAAACTAACGTGTAATCCAGTTTGACATCTACAGGCAGTCTGCAGAGACTGAATTCACAGTGGAACAGGTTCACCACAGAGTCGTTAATAAGTGATCACACGGCGCCTGTTATGTCTTTATAGACTGTGTCCTGCGATGATCTGTCGCCAGGCCAAAGTTTAGCACGATAAACGCCCGGTGCATGCTGGGTAAAAAAGAGCAGACACCGGCTTGTTTAGTTTAAACTAAAGGACAGCAGGATGGGCTTAACGGTGACCGACGGGCTTCATAAGTGGCTCTTTCAGAGCGTTATAGGACTTCTCTTCGCAGTCTTTCGGTTGTTTTCATGGCCCGGACCGGCCAAAGCTTCCAAACTCCCTGCAATCAGAAACCCGCTGCTCACCCTGTCTGCAGTGCGGCTGGCCGAAAAAATCCGCAGGAGAGAGGTTTGGACACTCGTCCACGTTCATTACACACAGCAGGGGAGAAAACGAGGGTGAAATAAATGCCTGAATCGTTCCATGTAGCGTTAGAAACGAAAAAAATACGATAAAATAACGGGGGAGCTGTTGCATTATGGGAAATGTAGTTCTTAGTGCCAGTGGTGATACGCCCCTAATTGCTGCAGGTGTCTAATTTATTTATTGTGATTTTCTGTTTGTGTTTTCTTTATGCAATAAATACACAAACTTTATAGAGAACACACATTTCAATGGTATTGTTTATTTGTGGAATTTAACAAATCATAAACAAACATAAATTGCAGCTTTTAGACTCAGCAAATAAATAGAATCTGTGACATTTGGAAAAGTATCATTTTATTTTTCTGTGGATGTGTACCCACTTTCAGCCTCCCCCGACCAGTTTGACCTTGGGGTGTTGACTTATGCAAAAGATTCTCAACGCTCTCGCTCTAGGCAGCAATGGCCTAGTGGTTCACTGTTTGCTGTGTTTCACAATGACAAATAGTCACTTTCATTTCACATTTTCACTCACGGGACATCAGATAAACACTAATCTTGTTTCTCATTTTATCAGGTCCTCTTACCATTGCATTTTGCAGACTAGACTGTTTCTCTGCTCCAGTAGTCAGGACTCTCATAGTAAGCAGGTATTAACTGCATGATGGATCATTCTCAGCAGAGCTGTCAAACATGGTAGTGTTTACAGTGCTCCTTAAAAATGTATGAGCTCTTTAGAATATTCTGTATTTCTGCATAAACACAACTTTCTTAAAGACCTGTCTTTTCAAGCCTTGTCTTGGGGCAGTGGTGGCCTAGGGGTTAGGGACTAGGTTCGGAAGGTAGTGTGTTCAAATCCCAGACCAATAGGCTGCCCTGAGGTACTCCTGAGCAAGGTATTGGCCCTATCACTGCTCCCTGGGCACTTTAAATACCTGCTGCACTGTGTAGTGAAAAGCAGAGGCTGCATATTGTTGTGGTTCACTGTGTGCTGTGATAGTCATTTTCACTTCATATTAAACTTTCTGTTGCTAAAACCTGGACTCAGCAGTAAATATGACTATTCCATTTGTCTACTGGTAAATGTTTGTATGTTTTAGACCATTCTGTCATGTTGCCTTCATTATCCTCCTGAGAAGTGGTTTAGAAACTCTTACTTGTTCTTTGCTGCATAACATGGCTTGTGCCGAATTGCACCGGTGATGGTACTTGCAAGACAAGGTCTTTTTAAAAAATACATATATTATATACACTATTTTAAACCATTGTGTTCCAGTGGTTTGTATTGCTTTGTGGATAATATAGTAATGTCTACATATACACTATCCTCTACATACTCACTAAAGTGGCAGGTTTCCACCTGCAGTACTGCCCTCCATGGCTTAATAGAGGGGGCTAAGCATGCATCTTATCTATTGGTAATTAATACATGTTCCTTTTATTTGAGGGGCATTGTTGTATAAAAGTTGGTCCATGTCCATATCCTTTCTAGTCAAAGCTTGATTAATACCAGTTAAATGCACAGACAGACGTTGCCATTCAGCTCACCAGGCCTCATAGTGATTGTGTGGTTAGCTTTCATTCACGCTGAAAACGTACTGTTCATTTCTTTACTCTGAATAAAGGTAACAAGTGTAGAGGTGGTGCAGGCCTATATTGACAGGATCCAGGAAGTAAATCCAGCACTCAATGCCATGGTAAAGGACAGGTAAGTGCTCATGTTCTCAGGAAATGCTGTACTCACATTGTTGCATCTGATTTCTTCATGCAGCTGCAGAGTATTTTTGACTATATTAAACACACACAATGTTGTTGTGTTTTTTTATAATATTTTCATTAGTATGAGTGCAGTAACTATTGCATTGTGATGTTCAGATAATGGTGTGACTAAAGCTTCCTGTGCATGCCTCTCTCAGGTTTTCTGCGGCTCTGTCAGAGGCAGCTCAAGTGGACCGGCTGATAGACGAGGAGGCAGAAAGGGGGGGAGAGGAGGCACTTGCAGATAGACTTCCTTTGCTGGGTGTCCCTTTAACTGTTAAAGAATCTTTTTTCTTGCAGGGTAACCAAAAGCTTTCAGCATCACAGTGCTGTCTATTAATTCTGTTCATGTAGCTGTTTATGGCAGATACACTGGCTGTAGACATGTGCTACTAAATGTGTCTGATGGGTTAGGTGGATATATGTGGGTGAAATATTTGAAATGTTTTTCTCTTCTGCTATCTGACTGAAAGAAAACCAGATTGCAAATGTTGCTGCTAGAGAACTGCATGTCAGATCTGTATTATTTTGGCTTCTACATCAGTGCATTTTTTTTTTTTTTTTTTTTTTTTTTTATTGTTTTTATAAAACATGACATTCTCATTCATATTATATTGTGTCCTTAATCCCACCATCATGTCAGAAGCATTATCAGTTTTTTTTGTTACCTGTATAAGACGTTACATGTAAATTTTTCCTTTTTGTCTGTCTACTCTTGCAGGAATGCCCTGCTCTACAGGGCTGGTCTCTCGTGCGAGAGTGCTGGCCAGTAGAGATGCCCCCTCTGTAGCCCTCTTGAAGAGGGCCGGAGCTATTCCTTTAGGAGTGACTAACACCCCTGAGCTCTGCATGTGGTTTGAGTCCCACAACCACCTGTATGGCATCACCAAAAACCCATATGACACACAGAGGACGTGTGGAGGAAGCTCAGGTAGGCTTTTAGCAATACCCAGCACTGATATATAATCATTACATATGTAATTAAATCTTAGGGTGTATATGTATGACATCAGCCATTCAGAATTAGTTTTAAAAATACACAGGATATGTAAATGAGACTGTTTTTAGTAGTTTACACAAGTGTATGTGCAGTATCTTGTTTTTTATATTCTATAACTGTTGAAAAGTAATGAACTTTATTTTGACCAAAAATTGAAAATAAAAAATGATAATATAATTATTAGATTAGAAAATCAATGCTGTCGAATTGCCACCTTCAGGCTTACATCACAATGTGTGATAAACATAGTATAACAATTCTACTTATCATTGTGGCAGTAAATATAGTTCAAGCAATGCCACATATCTTTATAGCTTTATATTCATGTTTATATGCCTTTTGTGGCATAGTCCTAATGTAATTTAAGAGTACTCGAGTGGATTTGTTCTGCCTGCTCTCTACTGTAGGTGGAGAAGGTAGTCTTCTTGCAAGCGGAGGGTCAGTGATTGGGATCGGCTCAGATATTGGGGGGAGCATACGCATGCCCTGCTTCTTCAATGGGATATTTGGTCACAAGGGAACAACAGGTACATCTATTAAACCCATTGTAATTTTGCACTTTACGCAGGAATTATGTTTAAATGATGGTTTGCTTATGAAGTGTGTGACATAAGACACTTAGAACGCATGCACATCAGCTGTACTGGTGGGGGATACATACATACACACACACACACACAATATATATATATATATATATATATATATATATATATATATATATATATATATATATATAATATATTTTTTTTTTCTTTTTAACCTAGTTTCCACATTTCAGAATAAAATCCTATGAACACAGAATAACCACAAAAGTCTGGAAAACATGAATATTGCTAAACATTTCTTCTACCAAACTGATCTATTCCGATTACTAACTTTCTAATTATAAGAAGGTAACCCCAAAATTATTAGCCCCCCCCAGGAATTATGGAACATTTTTCTAAACTTCTTCCCAATGTTTGCAGCATTGATGAAACTTGATATAAGCAAACATTCACCAGTACTATTTAGTAGCTTTTGGTACATTTTGTAACAAAATGCATTTTTAGGCTTGCTTTATATCAAAAATATAGTAAAAAAAAAAAAAAATGGGACGGTCAAAAATGTTAGGGTTTAGACATGTGAATGTTTGGTTTCAAAACACACCTACAGTAATTAACCAGTCAGCTTTAAAACCACGCTTGTGCAGTCAATTGACTTCTTAACAACACCTGCAGTCAGTTGGCTTCCTAGCAACATTCAATCAGCATATAAAGACTCCAGGGAACAGGGCACTTGAACACATGAAAGGGACTAATGTTACTCACCATGCCAAAGACAAAGGAAATCAGTCTGGAGCTCAGAAAGAAGATAGTAGAGGCTCATGGTAAGGGGGAAGGCTACACTGCCATTTCCAAGTGATTCACAGTGTCTAGAACTGCTGTACGTTGCATCATTGCCAAGTACAAGGAGACAAATTCTGTAAGAAACAAACCTGGCCGTGGCCGTAAGCACAAGATTTCAAGAACTCTGGAGAGGAAAATAGTCAGAAATGTCAGCAAGGAGCCCCGGACATCTGCCAAGATGATTGTTGCTGACCTGGCCTCTTCTGGAGTTGATGTTTCAAGGAACACAGTTGTGAGGGCTCTTCATCATGGTGGGCTTCAGGGCCATCGTCCTAGAAGAACCCCTTTACTCAAAGAGCGGCACATCACAGCCCATGGCATCATGAAAAAAAGAAAATTACGTTGACATTTTGAGGGAAAATATGCAGAAATCTGCTTGTAGTCTAGGCTTAGGTCGTGCAGTGTCAGTGTCACAAGACAATGACCCAAAGCATACATCGAAATTAGTCCAACAGTTCCTCAAGGATACCAAAACCAAGATCCTGGAGTGGCCCGCACAGAGCCCAGACCTCAATCCTATTGAGAATCTGTGGCGCGTGCTCAAAGTAAATGTCCATACTTGGAAACCATGCAATTTGGACCAGCTAGAACAATTTGCAATGGAAGAATGGGCCAAAATCCCTTAGGAGACCTGTGCCAACCTAGTGAAGAACTACATGTCAGTTGTGGCTCAGGAAGGGTACACTATTGACTATTAATGGCCAGGGGGCTAATAATTTTGGATGTCTCATTTTTGCCCTTTCTTGTTTCAACTCGGTGTATCAATAAAATATCCTTATTAAACTTAGTGGACATTGTTTTTTATAGTGTATTTGTTTCCAAAATAACAAACACTTGTTGTTAATGGAGAAATCAAGCAGGTTATCTAATTTCATAAGGGGTGCTAATAATTTTGGCCTTAACTGTACTATGAGCAGTGACGTGGGACAGTACCTTCCCTGAAGCGTACCTTAGATAGCTGCTCATGTAAGAGCTCCTGGAGCTGTTACTACATAAACACAATTTAAATAAATACATAAATAAAATATTATTTGGATGAAATAGATCCACTTGCCATTATTGCTACATTAAGTTTTATATTTTAACACTTTTTTTTGTCTCCTGTATTTTAAAATGATGGGTAGTTTCAGTGTGTTTGTGTGTAAGTGAGATTAAACCCTGCAGCCTCATTTTCAGGTACAGTCTCCAATGATGGTCAGCACCCACCTAACTCTGGGCGCCAAGATGAATATCTGAGTACAGGCCCAATGTGCCGCTATGCTGAAGACCTACTGCCTATGTTTAGGATTATGGCTGGAGCCAATGCAGACAAGTATACATATGCTACACACACACACACACACACGTGCACACATGCACAGGCACACTCAAACTGGTAATCAGCTGCAAATTCACTGTTTGTTCACAGGCTTTCCCTGTATTCGGAGGTGGACCTAAAGAAGTTACGCTTCTTCACTGTAATAGATGATGGTGGCTCCCCATTGGTCTCCCCTTTAGATAAACAGCTTGTCGAAGCACAGAGAAGGGTGATGATTTCATCAAATTATTCTGCAATGAGCAACAATTTATTTTCCAGCTCTTTTTCAACAAACCCTGCTTGCATTGAAATATACTTCATAATTTAACTTTATAACCCCAAGATGATTATTAACTGCTATGAAACAGGAGCCATATATTTAAGAAAAAGCAAAGAAATTATGTATACTGTGTAATTCAGCAATCCAGACAAATGGACAACCAAAGCTCTGAATACCTACTTCACAACAAGCGATCACAAAATGTAAATAAGTTGCTGGGTGTAGCATTACATTTATAAACACAAAAGGCTCATGTAAGTTCAGTGTTTGTTTTGGATTACATGAATGCAGCCCTGATTATAATGATGTTTGCAGGTGGCTCAGCAACTAGAGGCAGATCTAGGAGTCAAAGTGAATGAGATAAGCTTCCCTCAGCTGAAATACTCCCTCCAGATATGGGACACATACATGAGTCTGCCCGATAAAGATGGCAAGGTCTGTCTCTAAATGCTCAGAAAAAAAAATGTAAAATGGAACAGCATTTCACTCCCATTAAACCACTGGAATCATTTCTCATGTAAATGTGCTTGATTGATGTGTGTATCAGGTAATTGGAGGTGCGAAAGTCAATTTTCTTTGTTGCATTATAATTTCCAAAATTACTGTGTATGTGTTTTCCAGCCACCCCAGCCTTTTGTGGAGCTGATGGCAGATGGAGGCCCAACTGTGTGGCCTGTTTGGGAGACGATCAAGCGACTGTTTGGAAAATCTGACCACACAGTGGCTGCCATTGGTAATAAACTAAAATAAACTAAACAAACATCTAAAAAGATCTGATAGTTAAAACATGGCCAGTCTTCAAGTAAACCTTCAAGTAAATATACTGTCTTCTTTGGAGCAGTTACTCTTAATGTGAATTTGTGCTTTCAGTGTGCCAATACCTAACGGATGAGCTTTTCCTAATTCAGCTCTCCACTTGTGCCTTTCTATGCTTCTCTTTTTCTGAATAGGCACTTACATGATTATTCAGATCTTTCTTTAAATTTCATTAAAATGACAAGGGTTGTCACTTTAAATTATTAGTTAAAGCATCTTTGACTGCAATGACTGCCTTTAGTCTTTTCTTACGGCTTTTCTCTTAAAGTATCTTCCCATTCTTCCTGGCAGAATAATTGAAACTGTTCTAGGCTGGATTATGATCATCAGTGCACAGCAATCAGGTCTCTCCAGAGATGCTTTATAGGGGTCAGGTCACAGATCTTTCCTAAAAGCATTTGTTTCTTAAGGATACGCTTCTTGTCCTTGTCTTGTTGAAATGTATATTAAGATTAAAAAAGGTATGAATACTTGTTTGATTCTGGTTTTACAGGATTTTTTTGCATTGTCATTGTGGAGTTGTGTGTAGACTGATTCTTCTGATACTTTCGGCTGCTCCCATTTAGGGGTCACCACAGCAGATCATCCGTTTCCGTTTATTGCGGTCCTCTGCATCTTCCTCATTCACACCGACCACCTGCATGTCCTCTCTCACCACATCCATAAACCTCCTCTTTGGTGTTCTTTTTCTCTTTGCCAAGGAGCTCCAGTCTCAACATCCTTTTCCCAATGTAGCCCTCGTCTCTAACAGCATTCATAATTATGCCGTCACCATCCAGCTTCAAACTCCTCATCCTATCGGACATCCTCTTCACCTCCAAAACACTCTTCACATACTCTTCCTTCATGAGAACACCTATACCATTCCTCATTCCATCCACACCATGGTAGAAGTTTTAACCCTCTTCCAATACACCTGTCCTTACTACCCTTCCATCTAGTCTCTCACACAAAATATCAACCTTCCTTCTCTCCATCATATCAGTTAATTATCTGCCTTTACCAGTCATGATACCAACATTCAAAGTTCCTACCCTCACTTCCTTCTCTCCTCCTACCTCCAGACATGCCTTCCTCCTCTTCTTCTTCTTCTCCTTTGGCCATCAGTTGCCCAGTTTCCACCAGCACCCTGTTGGCTAACAGTACTGATGGCAGTCATTAACCAGGGCCTTGATCGATCTGGTTTGGAAGTCTGTCTTCTTGTCCGCATATTTGATTTGGCAAATTTTACACCGGATGCCCTTCCTGACGTAACCCTCCCTGTTTATCCAGGCTTGGGACCGGCGCAAAGAAATACACTGGCTTGTGCATCCCTAGTATGACAAAAATTAACTGAATTTTAAAAAGGTCTGAAAAACCATTCAGTTCCGTTTTGAAGGAGTATAGACCATAGGTACTCCAAAGTACACCTAGGGTTCTTTACACTTGTCAAAAACCTTGTTTTGGCTGTATGGATAATCATACCCTGCTTTGTCCATATTCAGGTTTGGCTTTATTGGAGAGCACTTCGAGTACCACACCGTCACAGTTCATCCTTCAACAGAAGGAGGCTCTTCAGCGTAGCATGGAGGAGGTGCTGGGGACTGATGGAGTGCTTCTGTACCCCTCTCACCCAGTTCTGGCCCCAAAACACCACCATCCATTATTCATGTCATTCAACATCGCTTACACAGGTGACACTGCACATTATTCACATTGCCACATGTCCAGGATTTATTATAAATCCTAGGGCTGAACTACGTCTACTAATGGAGTGTCCACAAATTTTACAGGGCAGAAGTAACGCCCAGACACAAATTCCCTGAATTTTTGAGTAATTCACGAAAATACTGAGTTTGTTGTCACGCAGGAGGTTAAAATCTAAGGGTGAACTCCCTTAGATAAGGTCATTTTGGTATCTTGGTTTAGCACTAGAGCTACAAGGCTAAGAGATAAATAGTGGAAGCTTACAGTCACCAGAATAGCAATATTTGGCTTAATGGTCAAATATCCATCTCGTTGTCAAGCTACTATCAAACATGCTTTCTAATCTGTCTATATTTTTATGTATATAAGTCTGTTTTGAATAAATTGATCATAAACTACTAAATTTAAAAAGTAGCATGTAGTTGCCAATTTGTCTGTTTTATTATTGTCATGGCAGGGATCTTCAATACCTTGGGCCTGCCAGTTACCCAGTGTCCTCTGGGGCTGAGTGTGGAGGGGTTGCCACTAGGTGTCCAGGTGGTTGCAGGGAAGTTGCAGGACCGTCTCACTCTGGCTATGGCGGTGTACCTGCAGAAAGCCTTTGGCGGCTGGAGAGACCCTGGAGCTATCTGAGATACTGCAGCAGGAAAAATTGTCCTTATTAGATTTTTGAGTTTGAAAGTCCTTGTTCTCACAACTTGCAAAAAATGGGTTTTAGTTGATCCATGGTTACAATGCCAAGTTCCTTACAGTTTTAAAGTTTACCATGAGCAGGGCACAGAGACTGGGATAAGCAAAGTACTGTAAATGAACAAGGTTTAGTAAAGATTTCATTGAACATGTTCAGTTATAAAGCATTGTATGGATACAAAAACATACTTAAGATACCACCTCGTGATGTAACATTTATGGTTTGGAATTTCAATAAATCTGAAGACCATTTCTTTCAAAATTGTTGCTTGCATTTCCCATTTCAGTGCTTAAAACCACACCAGCAAGAGCTGAATGTGGTAAATATTCATTTAAAACTCCACTGAAACAAGCAAACATTTACAGAAATGTTTTGAGATGACCGTTTAGACAGATTATAGAACTGATATTTAACTGAGCTTTATTCCAAGCCCAATTACGTGTCTTTGGGCGTGCAAGTTCGCTGTAGTCTTTTCATTTATGGCTGCTATTGAGCAGGCGGAACATTGTAAAGGGGGGGAACCCACGTTAAGAAGAAACCCATGGCAGCAAGATCTCCCTGCATGTTTAAAGTTGCAAAATGCATACAAAGCAAAACTAAGATCTTGTTAAACTATGCTAAGATGAAAGATCTGTATATAAGGACTTCCAGTAAAATCTGAAATTAGGCAATAAAATGAAATATACTGGATAAGTGACTATAAAACAAGTCACTGTATAACTAACAAAGTATGTATTAAATTATGTGAATGTCATACCAGCTTCAGCTCAATCGTTGTGGAGTTGCCATATGTAGTATTAATCCCACAGGGGTTAGTGAACATGCCGAGTGGAATTTCAGTGCTACCACAGCAACTGATTACACAAGGGGAGTGTGTGAATTGAATTAGCAAACTCTTATTGTGTGCATATGCCCTTCACTCAGTAAGCATGGCACTGTGCAAGCAGCTGTTAAGAGCAGCAAACACTTGTTCACGTCTGGACATCTTTATTTGTTCCCTTCTTCTGAGTCTCAAACAAATGTTTTAGAACTGTCCAAAAAATGTCACCAGCCAAGGCAGCAAGAAACCTGCCTTTTGCTTTTTTTTTTTTTGCAAATGTAATTTTTTTTTCTTACATTCTCACATTGAAACAGATGGACATCATTTTCTGAGTGTGTTGAAAGTTATGGCCATAATGCCATATTTAGCTGTCAAAGGTCACAGAACAAGAGGGGTCCAGAACAAGAACTCTACCTCCAACTGTTATCTTGAGGAGCCATTAAAAATGAAAGAACATATTACAAAGCACAAAAAAATTAAGAAAAAAAAAAAGGTCCCTGGCTTTTGGCAATGCAAGAACAAGGGACAGGAAGTGAGGTCAGCCAAAAACAGGAAGTCCACCTCACACCTGTTAATCAATCCCCCCCACCAAAAACAAAACAAAACAAACAAACCATCAAACATTGCCCTAGTGCCAATCATTCACAATTTGGCCCACATATGGTATGTGTTCCATGTATTTGATTTGTCTGTGTGTTTATGTGCGTGTTTTTTCATCTTTAGAAGATAGCACAACGCATGTTTGGGTGTATCTAAATATGTATGTGTACACGTGTGAGTAAACCCTGAGTCCTTTTTTCATGAGGTGTTGGTAATGGGCTTGTATTTTTTGAGCCGTGTCCACTGGCCCGTTGAATAGTTCATCTCAAACACTGTGTCCACCAGCATGGTGGTGCTGCCAGTACCGTCTGCTTTTGGTAGAACCTCTGTGTGCTCACTCAGTTTGATTTGGATAATGTCACCTTGCTCTGGACACGGGTTCTCTGAGAGGGCAAGAACAAGGAGAATGAAGAAAGGAAGAAAGGGGAAAAAAAAAAACCAACAATTGAAAGACCAGCCCCTAAATAGTAAATGGCTTTGTTTTAGTGCAGCAGCTGAAAAGCCAAGTTTTAGCTATTTATAA
This sequence comes from Hepsetus odoe, assembly GCA_017165825.1. Classification (NCBI taxonomy): domain Eukaryota; kingdom Metazoa; phylum Chordata; class Actinopteri; order Characiformes; family Hepsetidae; genus Hepsetus; species Hepsetus odoe. The sequence continues at coordinate 7,998,034 of CM029388.1, forward strand.
AAGCTCTGTATGCCACATAATTTACTTACACTAAATTGGTAAAACTTATAAAAAAATCAAAATATGCAAAATTTGAATTCATGTAGAACGAAAGAGTTGATTTTGTATGTTCACAGTACCTCTTGAACCTGCCATGAAACCCAAGATAAGAGCCTTTTCTGGTCGAGTGACTTTGTTTGCAGTCTTGAACATTTCCTGTGCAGCATACATCTGTTCTCTCTGTAGTGAGAAGAATGAACAGAAGCCACGGAGATTGCAATTTATATTAAAATAATGCGTTCATTTTACACGTCAATCACCATGCAGTTCTCACTCATGTTGGGAGGTTTTCCAATAAGTTTAACATGTCACAGTTTATGTGGACATAATGAGGTCACACGCTAATACAAAGAAGGTCTGCTGCTCACATTAATTAGTGGTAGTACAGATATGTGGCACTGAACAAATTGAGGAATATAAATGAAACCCTCAAGCAGTAATATGGAGATACATTAAACATTTAAATGGTCCTTTTTGCTGAAATAAAAGTACTCACCCTTGTGCAAAATTTCAAAGCTACTAATGAATGAAATAGTAATTTTGTATCAAAACTCATATTATAGAATTAAATACAAATGTAAAAATCACACAGCACAGAAAGAAAAGAAAGACTCAATGGGGAATAAAAGTGACTAGAAAAAGAGATCCTGAAGAAGAACAAGTGTATAAAGTGGCTCACCGTGAGCGACAAGTTCTTTTTGGGCTGGGGTTGCTGTGGGGCTGGTGTAGGGGCTGGCTGAGCTGTGGTGGTGGGTGGAGGCATAGCCGTGTCTGCTTGTGTTGCTGTGGCAGCAGGAGCTGGGGCGTTGTTGAGTGGCGTGCTGGTGGGTGTGGTTGGGGAGGTGGGAGCTGTGGGACTGGCAGTGCTGGCATTGTACATGGGTGGTCTCTGTTTGAATTGTCCCGGCAGCGTGGCAGGAGTTGCACCAGTCGCTGTAGACTCCTCCGGCTGTCGGTTTGTAGCTTCCCGCACTGAACCGGCTGCATTGGCTTAAAGAAACAGAACAGCATGAAAGACTGAAAAATACCAATACTTTTGGCCATCAAATTATTATTTTTTTTTTTGAAATGTACAAATCTCCACAACATGTTTGAGGTAGCATTTACAGCATTAACTCACCTGGCTGTGTCTCTGAGCTGGGAATGTAAGAAGAAGAGGGCACCATGCTGGGCGTGGCTGGGAGGTAGCTGGTTGATGGTAGAGCACTTTCACTGTTCAAAGCTCCTAATTTCTGTTGATCAAATTGTTTAAATTAACTAAACTGATTTTAACAGAGTGCATCAATACATAAAAATACTGCATGTTTTCTGTCCATACCTGCGTGGATACCAGACCAGCAGCGTAATCTGGGGTGGCGTTCTCCACCACTGCCTCCTCTTTGGCAGCTTTCTCCCCTGCTTCTGTGTCTGAGAGAAAACAGCTGGTTAGAAACTTCAAATTCCAGTAAACCTGTTGCTAAAGCCACGGAAGGCATGAAATTACCCAATGTCTTTCTTCTCCTCTTGGCTTCCCTGCCTGCACCAACCATGTCCAGCTCCGAGATATCTAATAGCTAGACAAGCAATGAAGTAAGACAGCTTATTAAAATTACATTCTGCGCTTGATGTGACACTTACACACCCAACATCTGTAAATGTCAAACACAACAATGTCCACCCTCCTGGAGACACTAATGGGCCTTGAGAGCAGTGTTGCTCTGATAGATTACCTTCACTCCTCTCTCTTTGCGCAGGGGTGTGCGTGCAGGGGCGATAGGTGTCCTGTTGCTTGGAGGGCTGAACATGCTTGGGGTTGTAGGGCTGCGGAATGGTGCCTTGGGGATCCCTTTTAGTGGCGCTGGTGTAGAGGACAGGAGTTATTAGTGTATAGGGCTGTACATGCAAACAAACAGCTCCAGTCATAACCAAATTAAAGACCTGGCTAAATTACATTTTCTAGGTGTAAATTACACATTTTTTTGTAGAATTTAACATGTTTGGCTTTCCTTGGCCTTGACCACCTTCCTAACAACAAAATGAACCTCTATAGAACTACAGAAGCACTTACAAAGTACTTCTTTCAGACCTGACCCCCAAAAGAAAAAACAAAAAACAACAACTTTGGACTCACTTGTAGTGTCGATCTTTTTGACAAGCCCTCGTCCTTTAGCATGGAAAGGCACTCCTGCTGTTTTCTTCAACTGCTGTGCAGTTTCTGTAGCTAAAAGATATTTAAAGCAAAACAATTGGCACTTGTACAAAGTTACCCAACATAAAATCACGTTCAGTTATGCTATGGGAGTAACTCTAAACACACCAGTTGCTATTCTTTCTTTGTTCCTCTCACTCCTACAAAGACGCAAACTTACATTTTTGAAGGAGCTCAGCTCTGAGAGTGGCACTCTTGGGTTTCCTCTTGAGCTGGAAGTGTTTGATGGGGGGTGTGAGGGGGCCCACCAGCGTGGTTAAAGCACTCTTATTCAGATACTGACACTCAAGAGGCAACATAGCTGATGCCTCACACTCACTCACTGAGAGGGAAAAAATACAGACAAAAACATCAAGTGTAATAGGGTTACTATTACTGTGGTACTGGGCTTAGGGAGATACCAACAGTTTTAAATGGTTGTTCCTGTGATTTTGTTTCTGTGCTTGGAATAGTAAAAAAAAGTTATTAACAGTAAAATAAAGTTGTGCACTTCCACATTGTCAAAGGCTATGCATTTTTTTAACAGAGTCACAAGTTTCAAGGCAATTTTTCAATTGCAATATTTAACAAGACTACTGCTCAGCCCCAATCTGTGATCCACACTGTGAACACACCTCAGTATAGCCATCCAGATCACTCTACAGCCTGACATATACCAAGGTTTAAATAAATAAACTAATTTGCAAAAAAATAAAAATAAAAAAAATAAAATAAAATAAAAAATTAAAAAAGGAAAGTTGGTGACCTTTGACCAATCCATTATGAAAACTGCAGAAAGCTGTTTCTGACCTTTCTCTCGAAGCTCTCCCAAGATGTCCTGCACGTTGGGGTTCTGCTCCTCCAGGTCCAAATTCAGGGAACCCGTCTCAGGAAAGGATTTCAGAATGTCTGCCACCATCAGCACCCAAGGCTCTGAGTCTACAGTGGCTAACTGAATGATTTCAGACAGAGCTTCCTTCATCTGAGGGGAAAAAAAAGGTAAGAAACCCACAAGATGAAAGAGGATACATGAAGAGCAAATTAATGTCACCTTTGAAATTGTTACAAAAAAAAACAGTTCAACAAGTAAAAAGACTTCTCCAAACAAGGACAAGAAACTAGTAAAACAAACAGACAGGTCAACAATGTAAACATCACTGTGCAAATTTAACTTTTAGGAGTATAGTTATGGATGCCTTTTAAACAAAACTGCTGCTGTTGCGCCAACATGATCAGTCCTGCTGGTCATCAGTCTATTCTGCAATGTAAACAAAGGGGCGTGTCCAGAATGAAGGGCACTGATCATCTTTATCAAAAGGGGAAATGTCCCACACTTTTTTGCATTTTATTTTTCTTCCAGAGGAATTTGAAACTCGCAAACTCCATAACAAGGTCAAGTGCACCTTTTTCAAACCTCTTTACCTTAAAAATAAAAAGGCTGTTTTTGGTCAGGTCATTAGAAACCAATCATGTTAACAGTCTTTGATTGTGCCTGAGTGTGTCCTGTATTTGCTCCTGATGCAAAAAGCAGTCCAGACTGAAACACTCCCTATAATGTCAAGGTGAAGGGGCAGAGCTGCTGTAGTAAACATGCTTTTTTGTGACATCACAAAAAAAAAATTTGTTGAAGAAAGCTCGTAAAGTTAACGTTCTGAAGACAAGAATCACTGTTTCCAATCCCCACCCATAAATAAACCTTGTTGACTATGCAGCTGTAAACTTTGAGGGTTTACAACCCTCAGCTCCTGCCTTTCACTCTTCATTAATATCGAGCACTGAGAGGCATAACGTTTGCTTTGGAGGGAAACTGAAACCCCATCTCCAGCTCAGTTTTGAGTGCTCAGTTTTCCTATCATGCAAAAAAAATGGCTGTTGCTGCCGCATGAGAGAGAAGAGACAGCTCGTCTCAAAATCCTGTTTTTTCACGGTTTGGGTTATATAAACGCGCTGTACGAAAGAAAATTAAGGCAGCCAATCACAACTCAAACTTTGTTTACCGCCTTTATTTTCTTTAGGGCACTTTTACCGCCCTCAGAAACCCCAAACGCAGTTTTAGCGGTCGCTGTGGAGGCAGCGCGTTGCTCTGCACTATCCGGGCTGCTGTAGAAGTGTTGAATGTCGGTGTAGGAAAGGTAAATGTGTCCCTGTGCGGGGTCGAGCCGCAGCCCCACCTCGTCCACTGTCCGGCGCGGGAGGTGCAGCATGCCGAGCAGCAGCTTCAGCTTGACTGCGGGCGACAGCGTAGAGAAGCACAGTCGTATGTTGTCGATGACCGAGACGGTGAGGAGCGAGCCGATGCTGGACGGGGTCCACAGCTCGTCAGTGGAGCCCAGTTTGTTATGAAGCCACAGGCCGGTGTCGCTGTCCCTCATCGACGCCATCTTGAAGAGAGACGAAGAAGCGACGCAGGCATTTTAACGGGCCACCTAAAAGCTGTGCGCGCGGATCTCGCGAGGACCCATGTGACCGTCCAGATTTTATGGATTAATACAAAATCATTCACTCACTCTCAAAGAAATACACTTGGACGTTTATCCCAATGTCATGTAATACTATATTTTATACTGAAATGTAATTCTGAAAATATTTCATGGATATTTATCATGTCCCATTACTTTATATTCTTTAAAATTATTTATTAAATCTATTTTTATCAAATAAAAAATAATGGGCAGCGGTGGCCTAGTGATTAGGGACTAGGCCCAAAGATCTGAAGGTCATGGGTTCGAATCCCAGGCCAATAGATTTCCCTAAGGTACCCTTGAGCAAGGTACCGTCCCCATCACTGCTCCTCAGGCACTTTCATTAGCTGCCCCCTGCTGCACGGTGGGTGAAAAGCAGAGGTTGCATTTTGTTGTGGTTCAATGTGTTTCACAATCACAAGTTGTCACTTTCATAAATGCTTCCCTGTTGCTGGTAATTAAACACTGACCAAAATTACACACTGACACTGATAAACACTGACGCCACGTATTTAACACATATTATGTTCATATTTATATGAATTTGTCCAGACACACTGTCTAAAAATGTGTGATCCCAAACAGCCTGGGTCTCCATTATATTAATCAAAGTCACTGCTGTTATAAAGACCAACATTCAGACCAACTGTAGGACTTCTGGGACATTAAATACATAACTGACAGCATTGTAGATTTATCTGAGGTTGTTGGTTTGGACCCATCTACATAAATACAGACAGCGGCGAACTTCAGCAGTGCAGAGAAGATATTTTTGTTGAAAATCCTCCCAAAAAGTTAATTATTTTTGAGATTCCAGATAATCTGTATTGTGCTTTTATTAAAATACCTTTTTTAAAGTGTCATGGGCTGCATTCCAAGAGCTGAAGAAAAACCGAGTCAGGCTAGTTCTTGTTTATACCTGAAGAAAAAGGTGGTGTTATAAAAGGTTATAGTCAGTGGCACGTTAATAATGATGAACTGCAGGTGAACCGAACTGATAGAAGACATGAACCGGGTCAAATACATGGAGTCAAAAGGGGGAAAAGATCAAATGAATAAAGTAAAGTTATAGCTTAAACGATTCTGGACTGAGAGTTAAGATTAAAGAGTAGGCTCTGCACCAATTATAACTGCTTAAATGCATACAAGTGAATATTAAAGCAGCTCTTTTCTTGAAATGAAATTTAATTGCAATTCATTTTCCGCCGATATGGCGGAGGTACGGCCCACGTGACCTGTGTGAACCAATCAGGACAGGAAGCGTCTAAAAGACGTGCAGAAGAAAACATTTTTCGGAGGGTTGTCGTTGCAGTGTGGCGTGCAGAAAAACGACAGTGGAGCACCTTTTGAAACGCCAGTCTGCAGATTTGCACGGTGAGTCAGGCATTGTGTGTGTCTTTTTAATCTGCTAGTGGGATCTTTGCGTTCATTTTGTGATGTGAAAGCTGAGCGGTCTGCTGATCCGCCCCTGTTGAGTCTCTGCGATCACAAACAAACAGCGCGCAAAAGAAGCTCTTACTATACTGGCAGGGTGCGGATGATGAGCAATGTCTTCTCCCTGTTTTTAAAGGTCTCATTTTGTACCCCCCCCCACCCCAGTTGCTGTGAGGAGCCACTAGGCCGCTGTGCTTCAGTATGAGGTCGCTTAGCTCTGCGGTGCTGCTGCTGCTGACGGTCCAGCTGCTCTGTTTCAGAGTCATCACAGCCGAGCCGGAGCCTGGCACAGTCATCCCCGCAGAGAGTAAGACAGTTTCATCATGAACCTTTCATCATATCTGAACTGCAAGTCATGTTTACATCAGAGGCTGTTCATGGACACGCTGGGTAGTGCAGGTGATTAATGACAACTACAGATCATAGCTTTATTCCTCGTGAAAGTGAAAGTGACTATTGTTGTCATTGTGAAACACAACGAAATTCAACCTCTGCATTTCACTCATACACACCATGCATCAGGGGGCTGCAATTTGAAGTGCCTGGGGAGCAGTGATGGGGATGTTATCTTGCTCAAGGGTACCTCAGGGCAACTTACTGGTCTGGGATTCATGACCTTCTGATACTGGGGCCAACCCCCTAACCACTAGTCCGCTGCCCCAGTATGTCTGGACATCTTACGATTATACTAGTTAATAAAATTGAATCAGCATTTAAACAGAGATTTTTTTATTATAATTATTATTAGTAGAGAGCTAATGAGTAACAGAAATACATCTCCGGTGTGCCTAAATGAATGATCTTGAGCTAAAAGGACGCATAAAGAGTCATCAGACATGAAATCGGCAACCAGGTGCCTTATTCTCACGAGTCCGACTACTCTGACTGTAACATAATCACAGTTTCACAGACCTCAGCAGCACACGCTGGATGTTTGATGTTCCAGGTTCAGTTCCTCACACTGCTCTCTTCTGTCAGGCCGGCCCTGTGTGGACTGCCATGCTTTTGAGTTTATGCAGCGAGCACTGCAGGATCTGAAAAAGACAGCTTTCAACCTGGACTCACGGGTAAGTGCTTGATACCTTTGGCCATTTTCAAACCACTCATCGAGTAAGCCTAGTATTTTAACATTTAGTAATAAGTACAGTAACATATTAGTAACTATTTTATTACAGACTCATGACTCATACTGTTTTACAGACTCCAACCTTTCACCTTTTTTGCCCAGATGCTGGACTTGTTCATCCTTATATGCAATTTTTTTATTATTTTTTTTTTACAGCAGTCTGCTGTGTTTGAGGGAATTAGTAGATTAAAACTGCATTTTCACTGTAAACTCTTTATAGTTATCTTTAAAAGTTAAGTTCAATACCCCCTTCAACTAAATGATACCAGCTCCTGATGCGCTGGTTGGAGTTACAAAAGTTGTAATCTTCTAACCACATATTCATGACTTAAAAACTGAACAACTTTGCTACATTCACTGCATTTATGTTCATTTTTAGTTATTCAGATTTTTTATACACTAATTTCTGGGACAAATGGTTTGAAGCAGATTTCATAGCTGCTGAAGGCATACCAATGTACATGCTGCATTTCATGCAACACTGCCCAAAAAAAGCTGAAACGGAGGCACTTTAGTAAGTAATGCAGTGAAAATTATGATGTGGTTTCTAGTAGGTGATGTTAATGGGTGATTGCTATCATGATTTGATTTAAGCAGTATCTACAAAAGCCTGAACATTTGCTTTAGCTCTGAACTGTATGATGTTGATGAGGTAGTCCAAAACTAGGTCACTCTCCATTTCTGTTTGCAAAAAGTTTGTTCCAAATATATAAAGCATCACACGGCATGAGTGCTGAAGGGTCCCCATTAAATAATCACAGAAATAGAAGTGACGCATCAAATGCTCCTGTTTTGTCTGTGCACATTGTTTGGTCAAGAAAATACAATTACGTTCATCAGTCTCAATATAGGTATTGCCAGTAAATACCAAATTGGATTGACAAATTTTAATCATGTGAAAAGTAACATGTGGATCAAACAAGTGCCCATACAAAAGTCTGTGGGCCAATAAAAGCCAAAGTTTTTAGTGAGAAGTTTGCTAACCCGCTGTGTTTTCTGTGTTCCTCAGACGGAGAGTCTGGTGCTGAGAGCTGAGAGGAGGGCACTGTGTGACTGCATGCCCGTCAGCACCTTAAACTGAAACATTACAGCATCTGTTATGACTCCTTTGGAAAGCTTTCAGGCCATCACCCCCTCCTTCTCTGCTCATTAGGGCGCTTTCTTTTCCTCTGTGATCTGAGCAATTAGACATTATAGTCTCAAAAGAATCATCATTTCAGAAATGTGCTGATATTAGTGATCTTAGATTTTTAGTTTCCATTTTACTCATTTTATAATTAATGTTATTATATGTTTAATGTTGATGGTAGTTATTATTATTTATTTTTTAATCAAATGCTTCCCACTCAGATAATCTGGAAATTACCAATAGCATATTATTTGCACAGCAGAACTGTTATTTCGTGTCATTGTATTTGTTTTTTTCTTCAACTGTATGAAAATGGCAGGATTACCAACAATAGAGATGCACTCGAAATATAGATGTAGACAGTCTTTAGAGAAGATAGTTATTGTATTGCATTTGTAATAAAATGTGACATGTACTGGAAAGGTCTTGATTGGGTTTGTTGTGCAAAGATAGTATGATATTAATATGAAGCTGCATGAAGAGTATTTACTAGTTTAGCTGATCTGTTTGGAGATGTTCTGTTTGTCATCAGGTCCTACTGAGTCCGATATTCTGCAAGCGTGAGCTAAGTGTAATACAGGAAATGCAGATCTGCCACAAAGCATTACATCTGCCTGTAGCTCGTCTTGAATGTTTGTTAGGAATGTTGCTGTTGTCTTGTTACCACATTTTGTAATTTGTAAAGAGCTTTCATTTATTAAATCAATTATTTGAAAAGGAATTAAAGTTCATTCACTGTAAAGTTCATGCACTGTAAAACTAAATGAGAAGCTCTCTTAAGTTATTTATTGATTCTAGGCAGAGTAGTAGTTATTTAAGAGTATTAGTTATTTAACAGCTTTTTAAAAGATGTTTATGGCTTCCTCTCTTGAAACCATTCTGTTTCTCAGTCTCACCCAGTCTTTCTTAATGATCAGTGGGCAAATGAAGTAAGAACAGCATGTTTGTTTCACCACCCAGTGTGTATAACTGCTGAACAAAGCTTTATATCTCATCAGGTCACAACATAAACAACAATAACCAAAAATTTGTTAATTATAATATCACAGGATGAACTAGCTAGTGAAACACAGCAGTCCATCATGAATGCCAAGACATCTATCCATTCCATCCATTTCCTAAACTCCTCATCAGGGACCCAGTTGTGGTTTTAACTGGCTGAGGTTAGCCCAGAAATTACTTTCTCTGGCCACTTCTGCAACCTCCTCATGGGGGATCCTAAGGTGCTCCCAGTTCAAGATATGTAATCAATTCAGCTCAGCTGTCTCTTTTCAATGTGGAGGAGCAGCAGCAGCCCTGCTCCAAGCTCCTTCTTGATGGCTAAGCTCCTTACCCTTTCCCAAAAGACATGCCCAGACATTCTGTGGAGGAAACTAATTTCTCTTCACTTGTCACCATCTTATTCTTTCAGTCACTACCCAGAGCTCATGGGTGAGGTTTGGAACAAATATCGACTGGTCATTTGCCTTCCAGCTCAGCTCCCACTTCACCACAATGGTGTCAAAGTCCAACTGCTGTCCCTGCCTCAGTGTGTTAGTCAATCAAGTGATCCCAGACAGGGGCAGCCCTGTCAGAGTCCAACACCCACTGAGAAACAACAATATCCGGAGCCATCAGCATTCCAGGGCATATCTCGTTCACCCCCTGGCGCTTTGCCAATGAGGAGATTTCCAGCTGCCTCAGTGAATTCTGCCAGGAAGATGGGTAATGACACTCCAAAAATCCTCTGCCTCTTCCTCCTCCATGTAGGGTTTTGTACCAGAAAATGTGAAATGCATTCAGATCTATCTTTAAATAGCCTATTAAAACTAATGTAAAATGAAATAATAAAATCTAACTTTCATACTAGCAAAATAAAATATTTAGAATCAGGCAACCAACAATTTCAGTTTCTCCCAGATACCCATCAACTTCTCTGGGTTTGTTGGCATTTGTGATGGTCAGATAAATAAGCATTGTAGATATTTTATGGAAGACCAAAGACCACTTGTTCAGCAATAAGTCTAAAAGGCTAGGTGTGTGTTATGGTCTGGGGTTGTGTCAGTGACCCAAACAAAGGTCATTTACACTTTTGTGATGGCAGCATTAAGTACTTTCTAAGATGTTACAGAAATATATGCTGCATTTTAGGCAACAATTTTTCATATAGCATACATTTTTCAACAAGATATTGCAAAACCATGTTCTATGCACACTAAAAGGCGTGGCTGTGGAAGAAGAAGTAATGAGTACTGGATTGGCCCACATGCAGTCTTGACCTGTCCCCCTATAGAGAACCTATGGAGAATTTAGAAATAAAAAAAATGCAACAAAATGTATAAGAACACATAAGATGTTTGCCCTAGAAAACTGGACATCATAATACATTTGACATTTGATCACCTCAGTGTCAAACATTAATGCAAAATGTCTTATATAATTAAATATAAAATGAAAAAAATGTATTTTAATAGATAAACAATATAAACTTATTAAGCCTTTTTTATATATGAATAAACAGGGAGTATACTTTCTGTTTGTTTTCTTGGGCCAAATATTTGTGTGCATGTCTACGTGAGTGTGCGTGTTTGTGTGTGTAGGTGTAGGAGGGAGGGTATGTGTATTAAATGATCACAGGGCTTCTGGACTTTAATATCCTTAATATTACATCCAGAAAGAAACTCAAAAAGCAATATGTATTCCAGAGAGTGCTCCTAGGCTCCTTCTAGTTCTTAATGAACAGAGACGGAACAGAAGAGTCCAATCAGAACAATTTATGCATGGTTTCTATCAACATAGAGTACCCCCTCCAGGAAGCAAGAAGCAAGGGTTCATTCACTGCATACTAACTTCTGATATTTATATAGGATTGTGATGAGCTATATCAGCACCACTCACTATATATATATAGTACGTATTTAAATCATCACACTTGATCCATGTGATGCTCTAAGTGTCCACATGATGTCAGCCAGACACAGCATGCCTTGCTAGCTTCATCACTGCATCACTGCAGCACCTTCACCCTGCAGAGCCAGCAAGTTTTAAGGGAAATAAATAGACCCAGCAGCCGGAACTGGGGGACTTCTGTGAGTCACACAGCGCCCCCTCTTTTAATTTAAAACTGCAGTGACCTGGCATGTCTTAGCCTGCCAAAGACATTCTCTCTGCAGCAGGGAGAAATGATGCAGTGAGAACAAATAAAAACACCAACTGTAAACAGAGAGGATGTCCTGCAGACACAACATCCTTTGTTTGCTTCTGAACACATTAGGCTCATTATGTGACATAATGCCACATGCCACATGCCACATCAGAAACAGATAGACTGCAAGCTGTTAGGACACTGCCTCTGGAAACTCAGGTTAGCTTTGGCCACTTCGTCCACTTCAAAGTCACTCCAGCGAGCCACTTCCAGTTCAGGTCAAGGGCAGAATGACTGTTTGGATTCAGGATGCAGCTGCAATCTTATTTAGTAGCCTGTAGACATAAACTTCACTAAAGTGCAGGTTTTCACATTAATCCTGTCCTGTTTTTAACCAAATAGGGCTGCTGATATAAAAAAAAAAAAAAAAAAAAAGACATATATATATATATATATATATGGCAAATAACAGTGGTGGCCTAGTGGTTAGGGTGTTGGCTGCATGATCGGAGGATCGGCGGTTCGAACCCCTTCCCAATAGGTTGCCCCGAGGTACCCTTGAGCAAGGTGCCGTCCCCGTCACGCTCCTCCCTGCGATGGGTTGGCGACCTGTCCAGGGTGTGTCCCCTGTCCTTCGCCCTGAGTGAGCTGGGATGGACTCCAGCACTCCCCTGCCACCCTGCTTAGGACAAGCGGCAGAAAATAACTGACTGACTATATGACAAATATATATATATATGAAACTGCCTGGGCGATGTATTTATTCATTTCTTATTTGCCATATATAAGCCATATATTCATCCTGCAGTGATACAAACATACAAACATGTTTAAATGACATGTTTTTAGGATTTTCTAGTTTTCCAAGTAATGGTTCTATACAACAACAACAGCAACAAAAAGAAATCAAACAAAAGTTTGATTGTTAAAATAAATATTTAAGTCTAAATGCTTTTAATGATAAATTAAGTGTGCTCACTTTAAGGTTTCTAATAAAACTAAGCATGAATTTATCTAACTTTTACATATGCTTGTAAAAAAATGGAAACGCATGGTAATGATTACATAATAAAGAGAATAAGTTTGTGATCTTATTGGAGGGGGTGATGAAAATTGGCTGAATTTAGTTCTGGACTATTTTGTTCCTGGTCAATTCCAGTTCAGCCCCTTTAACTAATGGACAGCCTGATAGGGCAGTGAGTTTGGTTTTTTTCCAATGTTGAGAAGGCGCTTATAAATAATTAATGCAGGCGATAATACATTAATTATACATCCATATTTTTGCAGGGCCCCCAGATGAATTCACCATTAGTTGTCTGATCTATGAATAGTCGTGTGTCTGGCCACCTCTGATGATGAAATATTCACTTCACGCGGCCATGGGCAGGAGAGAGAACGAAAGGGAGAGAAAGAGAGATATAGATAGCTAGAGAGAGAGAGAGAGAGAGAGAAAGACAGAAACAGAGAGAGAGAGAGAGAGAAAGACAGAGAGATAGAGAGAGACAGAGACACAGAGAGAGACAGACAGTGAGAGAGAAAGAGAGAGAGAGAGAAAGAGAGAGAGAGAGAGAGAGAGAGAGAGAGAGAGAGAAGAGAGACAGAGAGACAGAAGCAGAAGGAGAGAGAGAGAGAGAGAGAGAGAGAGAGAGAGAGAGAGAGAGAGAGAGAGAGAGAGAGACAGAGAGAGTCACTCTAGAGGTGAGGTAAGGAGTTATTTGGCAGGGGAGCCACAGAAGGCAGATTGAATGCCATGATTGGCATAAAAATGTGTGAAGCATGAAAGAGAAAGAGAGGGGGCAGCAGAGGAGGACAAGAGGGCTGACATCAGTTCACCAGACACATCATCCATTTGATGACCAATTTGTGTGTGGATGTGTGTGTGTGTGTGTTTAATATATGCTAACTTTATGCAAATTTCTATCACATTTTATGAATGTATTGATCCTTTTAGTTTGAGCAGACACTTCAAAGGAACCAACATCAGAGGTGCTAAGTGAATACATAACCTTGATGCGGTCAGCATCACACTACACCAGCTGAGCTACAATAGTACCGCACAACTTTCTTGAAGAATAAAGCTAAATTTACCCTTCCTAATAAGTCTTCATCCTTTCTCTTTTCTCTTCTGCTTTTCCCTCCACTCCCCTAAGCTCTGTCTGACTGTCTGAGAGCCTCTCCCAGGTCGCAGAATCCGGTTCTAGCCTGTTTGCACCCCCCACAACACCCCCCCAACTCTTCCGTTCACTCTTTCTCTCCCTCTGTCTGTCTCTCTCCCTCTCTGGCTGGTGCCCCCCTCCCTCCGCCTCTCTCACACCGAGTGTGTGTCCTGGTGCTGCCAGCCTGGTCAATGCCTGTGGCAGTGTGTGCAGCTCCAGAGGAGTGGGTGCATTTCAGGTCCCAACAGTAGGCATCCCAGGACACACTGATAACAGAATAAAAGATTATTTTTAGATCCACAAAGAAAAAAATGGTATATTGGTTTTGTTTGATTCAGATGTCTACATCTGTTTCAACTGAACAAGACCAGCTAGATTACACGATGTTCTAAAACGTGAGAGGTGAGAAAGCAAATAAAATGAAAAACAAATTATGCTGATGTAATGCATTTCATTCATGTGGTAAGGATGGACATATTTAAAAGCAGTGAATTTAGAGCATCACTTTTTCACTGCAGAAAAAAGGACAAGGCGAGTGCCTCTCTCATCTACATGCAGACACACTCATTAAAGATAAGATTTGACTTTGAACAATCTTATGAAACATTAAAAAAGACTTCTGACACTAGCAGTGCAAAATCGTTAGCCACATATTACAGGAAATCATCTGTCTATTGCGCAGCATTGGTCTAGTGGTTAGGGAGTTGGCCCAATAATTGGAAGGTTGTTGGTTCAAATCCCAGAGCAGTTGCCCTGATGTACCCTTGAGCAAGGTACTGTCCCCATCACTGCTCCCTGGGCTCTGTACATAGCTGCCTTATGCTGCACGGTGTGTGTGTATGGATGAAATGCAGAGGTTGAATTTAGTTGTGTCTTACTGTGTGCTGTGCTGTGCTGTGTTTCACAATGACAAAATAGTCACTTTGATTTATTTATCTATATCTATACATTTCAGATGTGTGGACAAATGTGGCATAGAAAGAAAGGAAAATTAAACATAATTGTAACACATGAAAGATACAGTGAGTTCCACTGTTGCCTCACATTGAGGATGTTCTTCTGGGTTTAGTTCTCATTCCCTAAATACATTCTTTGTGGGGTTTTTGCACTTTCCCCATTTCTCTGTGGGTTTTCTCTGGTTTCCTCCCAAGGTCCAAAGTGAAGTATATGAGGGGATCTATCCATGGTGTTTATCTCTGGAATAGTTTTCAGCTACCCCTGGTGACTCTGGTCAGGATCAGCAGCTCAGATAATGAATGAATGAATTTTAGCACACCTTTACATTGATTGACCTCTTATAATAAATGGGCCAAAAGAAAAGCTGTAAAGTGACTTAAATGTAATAATAATTTAGAATGGATTTTGCCTTCTGCTGTAAAGTTACCCAGTTAAAAGTACATGTTTACATTGGAAAGTGATGATTATATAATAACTGCATAATAAAATAATAAAAACATCTTTCTGCCTAGGTATCCTTCCTGACAATCTGTTTATCTGTCTATCTATGAATCTTTCTATCTGTGTTTATCTGTTTGTCTAATGGAGGGATGAAGTTCTTTGTCATTATTAGAAAATTCTCTGGATAAAATCAATCTTTCCGGCGACAGTATGAACTATTCAGAGGACAACAGAGTTACTAAAGCACCACTGAGCCAAACAGTGGTGTTCCAACCTTAAATGACACGCTTGACTCTGACTGAATTTAGCCTTAGATGGTAGAGTCACTAGTGTGATGACACAAGGCTCCATTGAGCCCCATTAACATAAATTACACTCCACAGCACTGCTGGATTCCCTCCAAATATCTCTCAATCCAACACCCCCCCCCCCCGGTTTCCCTTTCAGACTCACATTGATTCTAGATCAGCTTCCAGTGTACCTCTAAAATCTGTTCACCCTCCTTACTCTGTGTCAAAGGAATACTCCAGACAATCTCTTACTGATGCACTTATAACAGAGGCCTATGGGGAATTCCTTTAGCAGCTGGTTGTGTTGAAATTGGTGTCAGTGTTATATGACTGTATGCTACATATGCTGCAGATAGAGTAAAGTTAAGAAGGTTCCTTTAAAGCTCCAGTTGAGTTCAGAAGAAAAATGTGCTCCTTTTTCTTGTTTGTGATGCCAATTCTCTGATAAACACTGGGTCAGAAAGTAGCACCTGAGTTCATTTTCCGGTCACACTCAGATGGTTCTCTACAGTAAAGCGAGTGATAATCCATGTAATCTGGTGGTATTAGTATGGTATGGCCTATCTACTCTATATATACAAGGCTGGGGCTCAGCTGTATTTGCTATGAGGATGCTGGTTGGGCACAAACAATGTAGGCTTTTGAGATGCTGTGAGGGGTCTATGTTAACCCTGTGACCTTTGACCTTTGCATAGTTGAAACAAAACACACAAGCAACGAGTGTTTCATGGAATGTATAACATTGCTGGCAGCAGCCCTGTGCTGAAATGGCCAGATTCAAAAGCAGGACACACTGTTTATGGACACATAAATATGGACATGAAGGACTCACTACACTAAAATATGGTGGAACATGACTGAGGAACATGACTTTTATACTTGCTTTGTTGCTTGCTTTGCTTGCTTCATTCATGATCAAAACATTCAAGTGTTTTTTTTCACAACATACTTCTGCACTCTAATAAACAAAATTTAACATACTGGAAAACATTTGGCCCATGCAAGATCCAATTTGTCAAACACAGAAAATGCCATATGTGATAAGATGAGAAATTATATTTACTTAGAAGATCAATAAACATGTTATCTGAAAGGCGATAGTGGGGTTCAAACTTTTGGCTTTATGGTCATACATGAAATAGAACTAGAAGCAGCTCATCTAAGATCACTTTAAATGATTCATACGGACTATTTGTGAAAATACACATGTGTAAGAGTTAAGCTTTTGAAGAACATAATGCAAAGCTTCTGTACCAATGAAAGATTTTCCCTTTAGCAGCACTTACTGTGAACAAGCAATCTCTGTAGCTCTCAATGAGAATTCTGCATCTGCCAACAGGTATTTTTACAGGTATAACTGCTTTACTCATCTATTGGGTTGCCTTTTATGAATAGTCCAATATTTTTAACTGCTGTTTTTGGGTGCTTTTAACTTCTTGGTTTGGTTGGAAGTATATGACCTGCAACTGATGCTGATCTTTCATAAACTCTGCAGAATGTTTCACTCCAGGGTGCCGTAATAGCCTTGAAACTTTGTTGCGCCCTGCACAAATTCAACCCCCCCTGCCGGATGCAATAAAGTAGTCCCAAAATATAACCAAGTCCCCTCCATGGTTATCAGTAGGTATGATGTTCTTTTCTTTGAAATCTTTAATTTTTATAAAAATCCTTAGCTTTGTCTCATCAGTCCAAAGGACATCATCCCCCCAAAACTGTGGCTTGTCAGCATGCCTTGAAGCACATTTTAGCCAGGCTTTTTAAAGTTTTTCTTTCAATGATGGCGTCCTCCTTCCTCCTTGAAGCCCATTGTTGTTCAAAAGGCGATGGCGGTGCGATCAGATGGCTATGTACCTTGTCCCTGAAGTTCAACTTGAATATCTTTGAATATTTGCCTAGTTTCTTTGTCTACCATCTGCACTATCCTTCTGATCTTCCAGGGTTTGCATCTCCTTGGCAGTCATGTCCTGAGAAGCTGGCTGCAGTCCTTATATTTCACAATGATATTTACAGCTGCAGTCACAGCTACATGAAGATGCTTAGACCTTTTCTTTTAACATATTTATGTGTAAGTGTCTTTTTAAGTCCTGTAGAAAATTCTCTCCTTTGCTTTCTTTGGTCTACATTCAGTGTGGTGATCAAAATGAAACTAACGTGACAGTGGCAAGTTTTCACTCTTTAATTGGTGGAATGACTGACAGATTAAAGATGCCTGTGGTAATAATTAGAATTAACAATTCGTTTGAAACATGGCTGTAAAGCAATAATTTATAATCAATTTTAGAGGTAGCAACAAATCTGCCCAGGCTGTTTCAGACTATCTTTGTAAAATAAACAATAAATCCTTACTTTTCATACATTGATTTAATCACATTCTTTTATTCTAGGAAATGCTAAAGGCATTTGAGTATACACAAGATAATTACTTTTTTTTATTTATTTACTTTTCTGGAGGAATGAAGCATTGTTTCAAAGAGCTATAAGGGTACCAGCAAATTTCTCCATGTTCGTATTTTGTACCCAAAGATGGCAACATGTGTAGTGCCTCAAAACAGCTGAGCACTCTTACTGCTTTATTGTAGAAAAACTACTTCTAGTTTGAATCACAATCTCACGGATCATTGCCACCCTTCAGTCTTCAGAAGGGGGAATCACCAGCCAATTATAGTCCACCTTTGATCCTGTCAAGGCCAATCTCAGGGTAAGCAGGAGTGATGACCCTCAGGCTACTTTTACCCTCCCTGTTGTTTTACAGGCTTCTGCAGGCTGTTACAGAAAATACATGAGGGATTGCATTTTGCCACTAGTACGTGAACACTTTGTTTCCTAACGGATGGATAACATTTTGTTTACTTTTTTCTGATTGTAGAAATATTCAGCTCAGCATGTTCCTGACAGGAACAGAATGTATGGAGTTTAAAAATGTGATCACAGAAAATGATTACATGAAGGGGAACTAATACACTGATGCCTAAGATATTGTTTAAAAACTTATTAACCTTATTTTAATCGTTTTTTAAATGTTTGGGCCCTAAAAAGTCATTTAAAAATATACAATAACAGCAGCAAAGAACATTTTTGACAATTTATGGGATCGTGTTTCAAAATGTTTATATGAAATACTGATAAATTACTGACTATTTTGTCTTGCATCCTGAATTTACCTCTTTGCCATGAATATTTTCAATCATATTTTTGGCAAAAAGCATCTCAAAATAAACTGTTAATGTAATGTAATTGCCTTTTATTGGGTAGCTTGTGTGTGTGTTTGCGTGTGTGTGTGTACGTGACTGTAAGAAATGTATAAATGAGATAATCTCATTTGTCAACTGAGAAATGAGCCCCAACAGAGTGAAAGCTGATGTGGTTGAGAGGTTACAGTGATAAACTGCTGCTCCATTGTGCTCTGCACTCGTGGGTTTGAATCCCACCTTTGTTGACAAGGGGTTCAAACCCCTTACCAGTAGGTTGCCCTGAGATACCCTTGAGCAAGGTACCATCCCCTTCACTGCTCCCCGGTCACTTTCAATAGCTACCACCTGCTGTGAGTGTGTGGATAAAATGCAGAGGTATAATTTTGTTGTGATTCACTGTGTGCTGTGTACTCACAATGACACGAATAGTCACTTTCACTATAAATAAACAACCTTACTGTTTATTCATCATCTTATTAAATAAAAAAACTGCAAATAATCCACTTCAAGAATTTAGCCCACATTATAAAATGTGTTACTTGTCTATGATTTTAACTTTGAAGACAAAGTGCTCTCCTTTAATCAAGAAGGTTCATCATTATTCATTATTAAACCTAATTGAAATATTTGGGGATGGCTGCACAGAAGCAGGTAAACTGAAGCTCTGGAGAACACATTCAGAGGGTAATTTGACTGCAAAATTATTCTGCATGAAACGGAAAGCTGCAAAAGAATAAAAAATCTTGTGAAACAATATTGAAAAAGAATGGGCCTGTACTGATGGAGCTGCTTTAAAAACTTCATATGATTCCACTCTTAGACCCGGAAACACTGACCCACTTCTACAAACACACTCGCTGTGTGTGTGTGAGCAGGGGGCCTCATGCTGAGTCCCTGTCAGTGCACCCGTAGAGCACATATGCATGCTGTATACACGTCCTCTCCCCCTCTCTCACGCTCCCTCTCCTTCACTCACACACACACACACACACACACACACACACACACACACACACACACACACACACACGCACACGCACGCACATGCACACTCACGCACACGCACACGCACACATGAACACACACATACTCACACACAGACACCCATTCATAAGAGGCCCACATCCTTTCAACAAGTTCATTTGCATCCCTCCATCTCAATCTTTCAGATTCAAACCAGAGGCCCCAAGTAACACAGGTCTCAAAAAGCTTGTACAACCTTTGATTGTGAACATATAAGAACTTTAACACCCCACACGCAGCACACTCAACAAATACTGACTTTGCCATCATTCTAAAAAATAAAGTTTCCTTAAAGGCTTGGATGTATGATTCTAAAAGAACCTCTTTGCTTATAATTTCATTTCATTTTATTTACATTTTGTGGAGGTTCTTCAGATGGAGGTTTTTTTTTTTTTTTTTACAATGTACTTCACATTTCACCTTTAGGTTCTCCCAAAAAACAAAACCAATAACAACAACAAAAAACCCTTTAAGGAAGGTTCTTTGGAGATACCATTGTGGATCTTATGTGGCAATGTTCCACATAAATTAATTGAATTTATTGATTGAATTTATCAATTAATATAAATGAATAAAATAGCTTTGTTTTTCAGAGGAAAGATGTCAGAAAGCTATAAGTCAAACAATTATTACGGATGACTTCTGAAAACGGTGAAAATTGTGCAAAATAAATCATTTTTGTTAATTATAAGGCACAGGATAAACTTTCCCCAGTAGGAACAAGGTAATCCCAAACTTAAATGAGTTTTATGCTTCATCTACTTTCACAGAGGAAAAGTGTTTATTTTCTTTAAATAAATGAAATTAAACTATACTGGCTAATACCTCAGCCTTCTTTGTCATTAACAGAGCTTGTTGCATCGTTCTGTTAACTTGCCTGTGTAAGAAATCTCCAGCTGCCATTTTAGCCGTGTGCCAGACCCCAGACCCCATTACCCCTCATTGTAATAGTTTCTAAAATGTCTGCTGCCTTTCCTCTTCCAGTCTGCGTCCTCCTGACCCCAGACCTGTTCTATTCTCTTTCAAAGTGTTTAAGACTTGACTGTGGTTGATGACGGAGCTGTTCCTGCTTCAGCCCAAAAAATAACTTCTACCTGCTCTCTGTGGTGATGTACACAGACAATTCGCTCTTGAAGTTTTGCTCTGCGATGCACTTTTTTTTTGGAGGGGGGGGGTTTCTCACTCTGAATGGCCTCTGAGGTCACCTCTTCCTTCTCTCAAGGAAAACAGGGGTTTGGTTTGGAAAGCTGTTAGAAGATAAAAATGTAAAAAGTAGAGGTCTTTATCTTCACGTCTACATTCATACATTCCTTCATTCATTTATAATATATATTATTTTCCTTGAAATGGACATTTACGAGGTTTATACTGAGGAGGAAAACTGCCAAAGCCCCAGAACATCACTGGAGAGTCAGTGCGAGGCTTTTGAGATGCCTTGCTTTAAAACATAACCAAGTCTGTTAGGTTAATTCCCACTGCTTTAGTGTTCACCCCCCACAGTTGTGAAATGACGGCCCCCCTGCAAACTCTATTTGCACACTTCCTCTCTTTCCTCTGCCATGGTCTGAAGGTTCTCATCTTCAGGCAGTACCAAGATTAACATCTTTGTACACTTGTTTGCATTTCATTCATTCCATTTCTCTCCAACATACAACCAATAACCTCTATACCCTGCAAAGTTCTAGAAAGCTGAGAAAAACAGATTAAGAAATATTTATTAATATTTATTATTTAGGCATTTAATTTTTATATCCCAGTATAATTAGTGTTTCCTGTTCAATGCCTGGTTTGGTTAACCAGTGCTTCTTTGAGTAAAATCAGGTGAGCTGCTGATGAAGAGTACAGTTTACGGTGTGAAGTCTCTGTGTTTGAAGGAAAAATCTAAACTAAGCCCATACTCTTAAAACCAGAAGATATCAACTCCTTAAAAAAGACGTTCTTAAACATCTCTATTGAATTCATCTTTGTGTGTGTGTGTGTGTGTATATGTGTGTGTGTGTGTGTGTGTGTGTGTGTGTGTGTGTGTGAATTAATGAAGTGCCTTACGTGTTTTGTGTATCCCTGGTCTGCAAGCTGTAAAAGAACAGCAAAGGAGACCTTTGTGCTCTCAGCTGTGCAGGGACTCCTGATTTGATTCTGTTCTACTTTGCTATTGCTTACAATTTCACTTGCGGTTTTTAGACTAAAGGAAGCTTTTTAGAGCAGAATGATGCAGTCTTCAGTTTTTGCTTACAGATGTATTGGGAAGTTCAACTGCAGTTCACTGATAGGCTCAGTACTCAAGCCAATCGAGCTATGATGAGCTATGTCTGACAGACATTTGTTAAAAATGTTTCATTTCATAGATTTAATTTTTTCATTTTACATTGAGTGCATTGTGTCCAACAACCTAACCAAACCTGCCACAGATCCTGCTGTGGTGGGTCTACATTTGTAACTTAGTATTTCTGTTTAACTGATTCAATTTCAAAATATCATAACTTGTGTGTTCACAACCAATAAAAATATGAACATTAATTAATTAAAGTGTTATTCTGATTCATGTCAGCTATATCATCCTATTCAAAGCCCCAAAACCAATCGCTCATGTTCAACACGAAGCCCTGAAGCGCATACCAGCGCAGCCTGTGATGCTGGGAGTCGGAGTCAGACTAACTACTGCTCCCCATCGCTGATCCAGCAGCTCCGCGCATGCGCAGTAACGCCAGTCTGCTCCCTGCGCTGCAGGTGCTGATGCTGAGAAAAGAGCGCAGCGGGTGCGCTAAAATAATAAATATATATATACTTTTTTTTTAATCTCTCGCGTTTACTTAAGTGTTTTTAAGAGAAGTGCGGGTTCGCTGACCTGAGGGAGCTCCCAGACTCGGGCTGAGTGTGTGATACCGGAGTCTTGGGAGGGGGGAGGGGGAGAGATCCAGTTTGAACTAGTTCAGCAGAAAGCGCCCGGAATGCGTCCTTATGGAAATGGAGGAGCCTCGTTTTTTGTCTCTGCAGGAGTTCAGAGGCAGGACCTCGAGCTGATTCATCGATCCGCGCTGTTCAATAAACCGCTGGAAAATGTGGGAGCGTTGTGTTCAGCCGCCTCTGCTCCACAGGCTGCCGAGCGGCTGCGTCCTGAACCGCTCACTCGCGCACTTAACCGTGTCAAACACACTACCTTCAGCTGCTCTCTCAGCAGTGCGCAGTGCAGTGAGGAAGGGTCTACAGTGCGGATCAGGATGCGGCCACTGAGTGGAGATTTTCGTCTAGAATTGGTTTGGGGGAGAATTGTGAGACAGACACACACACACATAAGAGAAGGCGGGAAGCCAAGGAGGAGGAGAGGAGGGAGGGTTAGGAAACAAAAACCTCATCAGGAGCACTGCAGTGCAGCAAAACTCTTCTCTCCCTCTCTTATACTCCCCCTTTCTTTGACTCTTTCTTCCTCCATCTCTCTCTTTCAATCTTTCTCCCTTTTTCTCTCTCCCTCTCTCGCAGTGCCGCCATTAGAACAGAAAAACCCTTTTCAGACCAGTCCATCCAAAATCCACACACACACACACACACACCTCTAAAGCAGATCTTCCCTTAAGGACCCACATTCTAGTTCCCTCCATTTTCTCCCTCTTTCCCATTATTTCGGTCTGTATCTTTCTTCTCTAACACTTTCGCTGTCTTCTATTTTCATACTTTCCCTTTTTCCACTTCTCATCTTCTGTCTCCCTCCTCATCCCTCAATTTTTTGGATAAAGGATATTTCTTCTTTGATCTCTCTCCTCCTATCCACGCCATGTGTCTCTCTCTCATATCCAATCAGCGCGCGGCAGTAAGCCCCGCCCCCAGCAGCGCGTGCGCGGCGGGCTTTAAATGCAGCGGAAAGCGCGCCGCTGACTCCCGGTCGTGACAAAGCTCAGGGTTGCAGCATCACATCTGTTTCTTTTTTTTCTTTCTTTCTTTCCATAACCTGCCCGTCAGGAGAACATTAATTAATTCATTCTTGGTATTTTTTTATTTTATTTTCCCATTCGCCTGTTTTCTCCCCTTATTTAGCCGGTTTGCATGCATTGTTCGTCTCCACCAAAAATGGTTTGCGACACTAAAATCGTTGCGGACGAGCACGAGTCCATACCGGGGGCCGTGTCCGCCGCGCGCATGTGGCCGCCCAGCCCCGGGAAAGGCGCGCGACGCGATCAGGTTTTCATTCGCGAGTTCGAGCGCGAGGACCACGCGGAGGTGCGGCGCATCTTCTACGAGGGGATCATGGAGCGGATCCCGAACTCGGCTCTCCGCGGGCTTCGGCAGCAGCCCCGCACTCAGCTCCTCTACGCAGCGCTGACAGGTGAGCGAACACGGGGCGGGGGAGGGGGAGGGCATGCCGGCTGGATGCGGCGCTGCTGGTCATCACATGGCTCTTTAAACTGCCCTTATTCCCGTGCTCACTGATATAAAAGCCCCCGTCTTCTCCCTGCATCGCCTCAGAAAGGCGCGTTAATCCGCCGCCCCGGTGCAGAACAGACACGGCGCAGTCCGCACCTTTCCATCCACCGAAGCCGCCGGTGTTTCAGCAGCATGCTGTGTGTGCATGAGGAGAGCTTGTCTGAGAGAAGGAACGAGTGAACGAATGACTGCATGAGGAAATGAATGAACAAATGATTGCATGAGTAAATTAACGCATTAATGAGGGATTGAGTGAATTACTGAATAGATGCTTAAATGAACACATAAAAGAGTGCATGGAGGAATGAATGAATGATTGCATGAGTAAATGAATGGATAAATGAACGAATGAATAAATGAGTAAATGAATGCATTCACGAGTGAACGAATGAATGAGTAGATGACTGCATAAATGAGTAAATGAATGAATGAAAGAGAAGATGGATATATAAGAGAGTAAATGAATAAATGACTGACTAAATACATAAATGAGTGAATATAGGAATGGATAAATGAATGAAAACATTAGTAAATAAATGAATGAAAGAGAAAGGAATAAGTGAATGATTGTGGGAGTAAATTACAAATGAGTGAATACATGAGTTAAATCCCATATAAACTAGACACATGTTTTTTTTTTAGTGCTAAATAAAATTAATACTCATGATGAGTGTTAGTGTGTGGCTTAAATAACATTTCAGTATTAACAATACAGTTGGATCCCATTTGAGAAGTTAAGATTCAGCCTGCATAAATGATTTTTATAACAGAGGTAGAAATTTTGACTAATCTGTGCCCAGACAGTAGCATTTTCAGGTCAAATGCACGAGATCAGACTAGATTCTTCAAATCCAACAAGAAGTAGAACTGCAAAGGCTACTGGTAAACTTTTTCCTGAAGTGTGTGTGTGTGTGTGTGTAATTGGAGGGGTAGTGGGCAGCCGATCTGAGTGAATCTGCTCCACAGCGCCAGTGTTTGTGCAGCGGACAACAGGGGTATTACAGCACATGTGGCGCAGCTTTTCTCTGTGTGTGTGCGTGTGTGTGTGTGTTAAGAAGTGCCACCGTGTGGCAATACTTCCAAACAACCAACACAACCCGCCATCTTCAGACTTCAGATTGCGTCCAAAAAAAAAACTTCACCGCACTATTTTACCCCCACTAGTACAGTAGTTATTAATGTCCCACATTTCATGTTTTTCACAATGATTGTAAAGGATCATGTTTAATATGCATTACCTATAATATGTGTTCAAATGTATGATTCCTGTTCTTTCTCTTTTGTGGGTCTTTCCTCTGCCAAAAATCAAACTTCTGGTTCTCTTTTCTGACAGGTGACGTTTATTTTTCTTCCATTTCTCCATAGTAATGTGCTTTGTCATGACCAAGTCCGTCATGCTGACATGCTGCATGCCGCTCATTCTAATGGGAGCGCGCTATTACTATAGCAGAAAAGTTATCCTCAGCTACCTGGACTGCGCACTTCACACAGATATGGCTGATATTGAGGCATACTACATGAAACCAACAGGTAAGGGTGGGGACACTAGTTGTTCAATGTGAATGTTTGCCACAATTTCATTGACACTAACCCATTTTTCCAAAAAAAAAGAAAGAGTTCTGTGTGACATATCCTGAGCTCAACTGTGCCCTATTCTGTTTGTATCTGCACCATGATCTCCTGCTATGTTCAAGGGTAAAGAGTGCATTAGAAATTACACCAGGAAATCTCACCTCTTGGCCTGAAGGAGCCCTAGAAAAGCACACTGCAAGAGAGCACAGCACTAACCCTTCAGGGAGAGCTGTCATCAGTGATGTCGCATTGTGTAGGCCCTAAACGCTTCCCTTTAGTGGTCTAGTGTGGGTTAATTGGCTGTAGTGCTTCTTTGATGCAGTGGACTTATAAAATATGCAGCAAGTCTGTGCTCAGCTTGGGCTTGGCTCACCGCTCAGGGTCACGTGGGTCTATTGATCGCGGGAGGGGAAAAATCGCTGATGCACACTTTGCTGCCGCATAGCACCAAGAATGACTAGTCCCATTTTACTGCTTGTGGGCAAAAAGATACAGACAGACACAATCTAGGCTTAGTTCTATTTTTGGACGAGACAGGTCTGTATGTCAATATCTTAAAGAAATGATGATACATGGGTTCAAGCAAGGCAAGAAGAGGAAAAAGGAGGTGTGTTTCCTCATCTAGAAACAGTTTAGCCTTATATGAATAGCATTAGGTGAACAAGGTTTGAAGACATCAAAGAAAACTCTGATTAATTTGAATAACCAGCAATGTTAAGTGTCTCAGACATGGCTAGAATGCTGACTGCCTGACTCAGAAAGTGATTTGCTTGGGTAGATTTTTTAGATGTTTGCAGTCTCATCAGTGATCGCTTACTTTAGCCTGGGAATTTGTGACCCAAGCTAAAACTAATCTATCAGTTATAACATTCATGGGTCACAACTGGATGGAGAGCAGTCAATCGCCTTCCTTAATTTATTGTAATGATCAGAAACACAAATGAACAAACACAATGTGACACTGCAGACAGTTAACCCCCTTTGGGACTTATTGAGGGATGAGTGAGGATATATCCTCCCCCAAACACACACACACACACACACACACACACACACACACACACACACACACACACCCACATCTGTTTCTACAAGCTTATGGTCCCAAGAACCTTCCACTCAATCAATATGCTAATGTCCTCTACATCATGTGTGTGTTGTGTATGGACAAAGGGAATCACCTCACTGCCACTAAGGGCCAAGTGCCCCAGTGTTTCTAACAAAATAACAGATGAATGTATTCAGGGTTTGGGGTGCTATGTGTTAGCAAGGCTCCTGAAAGAAACAGCTTGGTTTCTTAGCCACTTTCTAGCACTTTATTTGCTAGTAAGAGCCTGAATGGCCTAAGAACCCCACTCACCTAAAGCATGAACAGCAGTGAAGGCCAAAATGTCTTCACACACCCCAGTGACCAAACTTGTCAATAGCCATAATCCACATAAATGATTACATAACCCAAATTTAGTTTATATATATATATATATATATATATATATATATATATATGTGTGTGTGTGTGTATTGTAAATGAATGTTTTTCTGTAAAGTTCTCAGACTAAGTCAGTGTTTAGAGAAGCGATGTTTGCTCTGCATTCTGTAGAATGGTATAAAAATAGATATTACAGAAGTACAACATTTAGTGAGGCACAGACTGTTGTTCTTAAAAAACACCACCTGATTGTTCTGGAATATCAGTTCAGTACAAGCTGCTTATTTTAGCAGAGATAAAAAAAAAACTGAGAATATGAGAGTTGGGTCAGGAGATGGGGGAAGGTGTAAATCAGAGCCTCAGCACGCATGTGTGTGTGTGAGTGTGTGGTGGTGGTGGTTTTGCATATTGCTAGCATGCAGACAAAGGGGTCTCCCTGGGGAAGCTCTCTCCCTGACTGTATTGGTCTCTCTATGTTAATGTGGAAGCCTCCCTTGCTCCCTCTTTTTCTCTAAGCTGCTGCAGGAGAAACTGTGTTATCTGTCAAGTTCAGAGAGATGCTCTTTTAATGTTGCGGCTTTGCATTTCTTTCCAGCTCACTTTGATTATCCCCACAGAGGAGCAATCTGTCTATGTTCATACAACAATACACATAATGCCATTCTGATAAAGGAGCATGTGCATGTATGGTAAACAATAGCGGTGCTGTGTTCAGTGTGCACTTTATACCTAATAAAGCAACAGGCTATTTAAGAGTGAGGAGGAGTGATAGGCACAACACTGATCATAGTAAAATTCCTTTAAACGTTGTAAAATCACTTTCATTAAAGTTTTAGTGCTTTTATACTGCTTTTTTTAAAATACTCATTGTAATACAATATTCAATTAAAGTGTCAAGTGAAATTTGGTTGAAATTCCATTTATGGCTTCTTTAGCAAAGAACTTCTTGGATATGGGAGACAAAGGTTATTAAAAAGGTGATGAATACTAATGATATTAAAACACACGAAATACAAATGACTATATATTATATAGTCTATATATTATATTATATATATATTTTAATAACTTTTAATGGCCTATTAATGATACAAATAATAAATAATATAAGTAGAGTAGAGTGATCTTTTATTATCCCACGAATGGGAAATTTGGGCGTTACAGGGCTCTTATAAAAGTGACAGGTGTACAGAAGAAGAAAAGAAAAAAATATCTAAAAAAATATAAAGATATAGAGAAAGAGGAACAAGTACAGGAGAAAAAGTAGAGGAGCTATAAATAAATAAACAATAAATTATAAATGATCTATCTATCTATCTATCCATCTTTCCATATATATATATATATATATACACATACATATATCTACAAGAGTGAATAATTATAAATATAAACAAGGTAGGAAAAATATAAATATAAATGTAAATGTAATAATAAATAATAAATAAATGTAATAATAACACAAATGTACAATAATAATAAATAAGAATATATATATTAAGAAATATATAAATAATAATAATAAATTAAAAAACCCTAATCTTTCTGACTTTATAAACTACAAATCACAGTATCACCGGGTCAGCAGTGGCCTAGTGGCGGCCAGTTTGCCAGGACTCCTTACCAGTAGGTTGCCCTATGTACCCTTTGAGTGCATCCCTGTCACTGCTCCCGGGCAGCTGCTCATAGCTGCATGGTGTGTATGAGTTAAATGCAGAGAGGTCCAATTTATTGTATTCACTGGTGTGCTGTAAAGCAAATTCCTCGCAATGATGAGAATAGTCACTTTCACTTGGTAATATGAAACGTCTACTCAGTACATATTTGTCTAATGATTGATTTAAATAAACACTTGCAATAAAAAGGCTTAAGCCAGAAGTACATGAGATATACTATTTATGCCAAGCAACTGACTGCTGACTGCTTTATAAGTAATATTTGCTCACCACCTTCCCAACCTAATGAAAATTTTTCACTTATGGAATTAATTGAGGATTTCCAGTCTTAGGTAAGGTAATGGTTCTGTTACTCAACCTTGGGGATAAATCTGAAGAGGCTCCCTTTTCCATACATAGTGTAAAACCACAAATGAAAGATTGGCTTCTGTGTCCAAAGTGAAAGTGGGGAAATAAAGTGAAAGTGACAACCCTTGTCATTGCAAGGTCACAGCACAGCACATAGTGCAACCACAACCAAATTGGACCTCTGCATTAAACCTATGGACACAAACACCGTGCAGCAGTGGGCAGCTACTGAAAGCACCCACTGGGAGAAGGTGACAGGATGGCACCTGCTCAAGGGTACCTCAGGGCAACCTACTGGTGAGGGAATCGAACCCACAATCTTCCGATGCGAGGGCAACTCCCTAACCACTAGGAGTCTATCTATGTTAGCTGAGACAAGCAAAGCTGAATCAAACTGAAAGCATAGTTTAGGGGTGGTGGTGTCTAGTGGTGTGGATACTGCCCGTGACCTATGTAAAGAGGTCCAGGTTCAAATCCCACCTCGCACTACCACCACTGGGTCCCTGGAGCAAGACCCTTAACCCCCTGAGTTGCTCCAGGGGACTGTCCCGTACTAGGACATAAAGTCGCTTCTGATATCTAAATGCTGTAAATGTAAATGTAAATGTAGTTTACAAAGTCTGTGGCTCTGCATCCTCACACACAGTAATCACAGTGAACAAAATAGTCTGACAAACACTAAGATGTGGAGGAGTTTGTGTTTCTGCGTACACACACATGTTCAGCATTAAACTAATGTGCACATTACTAGTGTGCACCGAGAGCTGTTCAGTGATTAATACCGTCACAGTAATGGCCATGCAGTTAATGGAGCCATGAAACACAAGCTCACACATACACACAGGAAGTGTGATAAAGGGCGGTGCCTGACATGTAAATGTGATTGAATGGAGAGACAAGGTGGGATTTATGAGTGTGCAGATCAGTGAGTGAGTGTGTGTGGTTTAGGATCAGAGTGCACATTGTACAGAATCCAGTATATGTAGTAATCAATATGAAGGAAAGGGGTTCTCAATTAAATACAACAATTATGGATTTGCAACTCTATGGTCTTGCTCTGGTGGATAAACAGTTAATTTATTAAAACACATACATATAAAAATCTATTCTAAATTTGTATAACTCTTATGCTTGTTCCATATTGGAAAAATATTCTGCATTTTCATTTCTTAAAATTCATAACTACATACATGAATTCCATATAATATATTTATATGTTCAAACAAATTATTTGTTTCCAGGCTTCAGGTTTTTGAAAAGGAAAAATGCCCATCCACATAATTTTATTTAACAATCTAGTATGAGAGTTTCAGTTTTATCATTACTAGTGCTCTATAAGTATACAAGCTTGGCATTGGTATCAGTCCATATGTGCGTGTGGGTGTGTGGTTTTACAAGGTGAGGTGATGGATAGACAGTGTGAAAATGCTGACTTAAGTCTTCCTGGGGTGTACACATGAGGGAGTCACCCACATGGGGGAGGGGTGTGAAGGGTGGGGCAAAGAACACTGCAGAGATGCAGCATGGTGCATCATGCAAATGTATGTTGATTTCAGAGATTACATTGCTCATAAAATAGCAACATTGAATAAGAATACCAAAGTCACAGGTTGATCTGGTAGTTTGTACTGTTTTGTGTAATGATATGCAGAAAACAACACACTCCCCCTTCTCGCTTAAGATCTCTTGCATTCACTCCCATATCATTGAGCTCTTATCAAGGTTAGAAAGACACATGAAAGGCTCAGTTTCCTTTATGCACTAGGTTTTGAATGATGGTTAGAGTAGAGTAGAGTAGAAAGTAGAGTGATCTTTTATTATCCCACTAATGGGAACTGGTAATTACAGGCTCTATAAAAGTGACAGTGTATAGAAGAAGAAAAAGAAAATATATAAAAATATAAAGATATAGAGGAAAGAGGAACAAGCACAGGAGAGAAAAAGTGAGGAGCTATAAATAAATAAACAATAAATTATAAATTATCATCTATCTATCTATCTATCTATCTATCTTTCCATATATATATATATATATATATATATATATATATATATATATATATACATAAACATCAGATTAAAAGAACAGCAGGAGAGAGAGAGAGAGTAATATGAGGAAAGATTAAGCCCCACTTTAACCACTATTACCAAAACCTAAAGCAGGAATCCAGTGTTCAAAGATTCCATGTTAGGAAAGCCCACCAACCCTTAATCCTCATGGCTTCGTCCAAAGTCTAGAAGGCTTTAAGCATTTCTCTGAAAATAAAGCAGTTTCAGTTTCAACTGTGAGGTGCTTGTAAAAGCATCAATATCAGCAAGTCCTGGAGGGCTGGTGTCCTGCACAGGTTGTTAGTTTTCTCCTCAAACACACTCACTAATACTAGCGACTATAAGGTGAGCTGAATCAGGTACTGTTTGGACAGGGAAATCACCAAACTGCAGGATGGGCATTGCCAAACCCTATTCTACATTAGAGGCATCCATCTCTCGTGCAGGTCTCTCAGTCTGTTACTTTCAGCCAAATATACCTGACTCAACTCATCCGATCATTACTTGTTGAATAGTCTGCTCTAGAAAGTGACTCACACTGATGATCCAGTAAGCCAAGTCATGCTTTACTGCATGTGTTCACATTGCCACACTATAAATTACTCCACTTCCAGCAGTGATGTGCTCTTTGCTGGTCACTGCACTGTAAATGCACACATCGCAGCAGAACTGGAGTATCAAATGGAGTATCAAATTTAACACCCACACACACTCAATTTTCCTGGCTCTCAGTCTTTCTAAACAGATGGTAGGGAGTGCTTCAAATTCACACAACAACCTACACAATCTCCTTAATCGCTAAAGGGATGACAGACATGTTTGGTACAGCCTCTCTGGTGCTATCTCCTGCATCTCTGTCTTGGGGATGAGATCAGTTACGAGGCATTACAGATACTATAGAAACAGCCCCCTCCCAGTGATTCTGCCTGGACAGAGTATGAGGCAGTCTAATGTAATGTAATTTGTTGTGTGTTTCAACTCTGCAGGATTACACTTTCAGGCCTGAAGAATAGTACTGGTGATAAACCAGAATGCTTATCCTTTGATAAACCAGCAAAGGATAAAGGGATTTGGAATACATCCTCTCAGCAACAACCTAAAAATTATTATATATTGAGGGAAAGTATTTAGGTTCTGGGAAATTACAGCATTATAATTTTAATGAAGAAAACCATGGCATCTGAAAGTATCCTGGCTATAGGTAACAGTTATGATATGTTGAGTAAAATAAGCATACAGGAGGCTAAATCCAGTAATTCCTGAGAATGCTTAAAATGCTCCAAAACACTGTAATTCTGTGTCATCATCCAGCTGTAGTATTGTAACTATTGAATGAGTGTGACAAGACAGAGAGAGAATGGGAGCTTTACTTTCATGGAAAATAAAATAATGCTCCCAAGATAACGTTCTCATTTCTGCCGTGCTCCAACACCACTGTGATATCCCTTATGACAAAGCATATCTAGATTCTTATTTATTTAGTTTGAAGCAACAGAGCTTTAAATAGTGATTATCGGCAGGATTTCTTGTAAACGAGTCCAAATCTGAACTTTCTTCCTATACATTTCATTATCAATGTGAATCTGATTAATTTCAAAGAGATTTTATTTATGTACTGCAATGTGTTTTCAAGTTAAACACTGTATTAGGAGCTTTTCTACTAATAGCTCCAGAGGATTCTTTACATTGGCTAACATTATTTTCCCTAATCACTGGTGCCTGATGACATGATCAAACATCCAAAAGTATTATAAAATGGTTAAAAGTTATTTTTAACAAGCTACAATTTTGACTTTAGGTTGGAATGATTTTCTAAGCTCAGCAAATGCTATTTTTAAACAACCTCCATCACTCTGTCCTCATTACCATATCATTAATAAGGCATAAATTATAGATGGGACATATTTTTTTATTGAAACAGCTACCAGCTGGACTAATGAACAGCACTGGGCCCAGTAGCAAGTGGAAAATAGCTGAAGTTCAGACTGCATGAAAGTAACAGCCTAAGGGCTTCAAGGTAGAAAGACCTATAGTACACTAAGCAGTTTTTAGACAGGAAGAGATGCATTCCTGGAAAGTGTAATAAGCTGGTGGAGGACAGCACCCAGGAGATCAGTTCTTTTTAGGGAAAAACCATCTGTGATGTCTGCATCATGTCTGCCCTGAAGTTCAAGCAACTTAATAAAGAGAATGATTTATGCTGCAATTTACTTGTAGATGACTATTCTATAAACAGAACTTCAGAATTTTAGCAAATCACAGTATGTGGTATTCAAAGAACTGTAATTTAAATTTTTTATTGTCTCAACACTCAATATTAGTTAAACAAAACTTTTCAAATAATTTAAAATTAGTGTTGGTGTATCAAAATCTCTTGAAATGTGACTGTAAAGCAAAAAGGCTGTGAAGCTAAAAGGCTTTAAGTGCCAAGAATTTAGGAAAGTGAATTATGCTTAAAACCAAAAAAACAATACGCTTGACTTCATGCAGATTCTATCAGCTGAAGATACATTTTTTCTCGTGTTTTAAATACATGTGCACCTTTTTCTGTCTGTATCAATTTTGCATTTGAGGTTTTAGTGCAGTGTTGGTCTATTTAACCAATCAATCTGACACATCTGAATCCTCATGTTGTGGGAATAAAGCAGTAACTCGTCGATGTTTCATTCAACTTTAGTAGAACTTTAATAGAACTTTAGTAGAACGGTGGCAGCGGTGGCCTAGTGGTTAGGAAATTGGCTACAGGATTGGAAGATTGTGGGTTCAAAAAATACCTTACCAGTAGGTTGCCCTGAGGTACCCTTGAGCAAGGTACCGTCCCTGTCACTGCTAACTGGCACTTTCCCTAGCAGCCCACTGCTACACAGTGTTTGCATGGGTTGAATGGAGAGGTCCAAAAAGGGCAGAGGTGGCCTAGTGTTTAGGGAATTGGCCACAGGATCGGAAGATTGTGGGTTTGAATCCCTCACCAGTAGGTTGCCCTGAGGGTACCTTTGAGCAAGGCAATGCTTTTATGCTTTGCTAGCTGCACCTGCTGCACTGTGTTTGTGTAGCATGGGTTAAAATGCAGATGTCCACTTCATTGTGGTTCACTGTGTGCTGTGCTGTGCTGTGACCTCGCAATGACAAGAATAGTCACTTTCAGCTTTAGTAGAATTGTCATTGTTTCATTTCCATAGGTTCTCGTTTCTGGGTGGCAGTTTTGGAAGGCCAGGTGGTGGGCATTGTAGCAGCACAGGGACGAGAAGATGACAACACAGTGTGGAGCTCCGGCGCATGTCTGTGGACTCTCGATTCCGTGGGAAAGGCATTTCGAAGGCGCTAGGCCGACGGGTGCTGGAGTTCGCCATGCTCAACAACTACTCTGCTGTGGTTTTGGGAACAACAGCAGTGAAGATGGCCGCCCACAAGCTTTATGAATCACTGGGTTTCCAGAGGGTGGGCGAGAGCGAGGACTACACCCTTCCTGGAATGAGTCGCTCCACTTTTCGAGAGGTCTTCTTCCAGATCCGTTACAGCCGCTACAGGCTACAGCTCCACGAAGAGTGAGGAAATGAGAGTTAACGAAAGAGCGAACGTGAAAAGGAAACAAGGAAAGAGAGTCGACCGCCGATGAATAACAACCCTCAGAAACACCCAAACCCCAACCACTCCTCCTAAGCCAACTTATTTATTATTTTTTTTTATGGTCGTAAGTGTTGTTTCTCCGACTATTTCTATTCATTCTTAAACTGCTGGCATTTTGAATTTTTGTGATATTTTGAATTAAGCTAACGTTTTTATTTCAGCTATTTCTTCTTACATACAAAACCGTAGTATCAATTGAACCTCATAATTAGTAATATGTATTGTTAGTCTCCCCGAAGCAAATATCCACACACCAAACCAAGGCAATCGGTCGGTCAGTCGGACTCTTTTTTGCATCTATTGTAAGGGCTGATCCGAGAGCCAGCATGTATTTTTTCAGTATAGAAATCAACAGAGGGGTGTAGAAGGGAAAGGTGGAGGGCTACCACCGATACTCAGTCCACCTTTTTCAATACCACACCAAGTTTTTTAGATGAACAAGAACATAAATTAAATTTCATATATTTGAAAGGGTTGTGTAAACCTCTTAATGTCTTATGACAAGGAAGAGAAATCGACCACAAATACAAGTAAATGAATTCCTAGATACTCAGAGTAAAGCTGGTAAAGCTTGTCAGCTTTCTCAGAGTAAATCCTGATGAGCATTTTAATTAATGTGGAAACAGCAAGAGTCAGTAACAAATATATATATATATATATATATATATATATATATATATATATATATATATATGGTATATATTATTATTATTATTTTTTTATTTTTTATTTTTTTGAGTAACTGACTCTTTCCTCACTTCTTTCCAATATCAGTTCAGAAAATGAAGACATATTAAGACAGTGTGTAATGTCTTAATATTGGGCTACTTAAATAAACCCTACACATCCAAATTAACTGACCCAAATTAAGGAGATGTTGATTTTACATTCTGTGAATTTGACTTGGTTTAATGTGTGTGTTTGCAGTATTTCAAGTCAATTTCACCACAATTTGCTCCAATGTAACATTACCACCTAAGCATGCAAAACATTTGATCAAAAACTTGATTATTTTTTATATCATTTTAACTTTGGCAAAAGAACAAATGATAAGTAATTGTCAGTTTTAATAAATATCAAAACTGACACATGAATCTAAAAGAAAGTTTTTAAAACATTAAAAAATTGGATTGTGATCTCAAGGAATTTGAATATAACCTGTTTGGTGGACTGTTGGCATTATTTTGGATTCATACAAACAAAACTGAGCACAAATTGACATGTGAAAATTTACTGCATATGGACAACACAAATCAGTAAACTTGATATTTTAATGTTTAACAAGCATATTCACTATGTAGATGTGAAATATTTGAATACACATATATAACAGACATACCTAAAATCTCTCACCATCTCCATTCTTCTATCCCAGTACCAGCAATGAGAGATGTTAACCACAGCAAGACTCATGTGACATTCTTGTATAGAACTAAGAAACTACATGTGATGTTAAAATAAGTAGTGCAAGAAAAAAACATGACCCTTACCAAGTTTCCTCAATTTAAACCCCATTTCCATCCATTAATCTGACTGCAACCCTGAGCCAGACCCCCCAACCCCCCAAATCCCACCACTCCCGAATACATCCACTCCCTTAAACTCTACTCCATCTCTGCATGCCCACCAGCCTTGTTGCGCCTGCTTTTTTCTCCAGTATGAGCTTGTACTACCCTAACAATTCCCTCTCAGATGTCATGGTCGCAGTGCAGATTCATTTGGTAGGCGACGAAAGTCCGATGTGGGCCGTTACGGATCAATGGAGGACAATAGGAGTCAAATAATGATGAGATACACACTTACCAGTTCGCTGCTTCGGTTAAATCACAGCTGCCAAAAGTAGAATGCAAAAATAATGCAAGTGTGTGGCATGCCTCTGTACCTGGTTTGTACGTACGGTGCTTGCCCTGGAAAAGTACACTGTTTTAAAAAAATATGTAGAACAAGCTTCTTTTTTATTTTTAGCAGAACATATAACAATGTGTGTCTTTGTTAAAAGAAACTACTGTTTTGCATGAAACATGACTTTGAATGAAAAATGTTTACGAAGAACACGATCTATCAGAACAGAGGTCTTAACAGTGGAGTTAATTTTCTTTTTATTTTCACTTGTTTTATGTAAAAAAGGTGGTTTTCAACTTAATTGAGGTTGGGGCATATCCTTTTAATTGTAAGAAGTTAATTAAATATTTAACTGAATTCAGTGTTCTGTTTTATTAGCCTGGAGGGCTAATAAAATATGTCTCATGACAAAAGTGGCTTTAAGAGCTTCTCACTGTAAAAGGTAAGATGCCCCACCTTGCTTGGTCACAAGAGTAATGGAAAGCAAAGGCCTGATTCATTGAAACGAATAAGTTGCTGTTCAAATTCGGACGACTCGCCAAACACACAGAAATATGGAGCATAAAACTAAACTGAACTGCTGAAGCCAATGAATACAAACTTAAAAAAAAATAAATAAAAGAAAAAAAAAAAAAAGAAAAAAAAAAGAAGAAAAGGAATTGGATCATGAGATGTCAAGATTTTTTTTATAATGAATGTTGCTCCCTGGTTCCATAGCTGACAGGTTACCAACCCCTGCTAAAGGAGCTACTTGTACAATTCAGTAAGTTATTAAAGCTTTGCTTACAGTTTGATAGTGATTATCCAGAGTCATTTAATCTTGGTCTTTTGGTCTATACATTACAGCTGTCTGCAAACAAAAAATGCACATATTTCAATTTGGCATAAAAACATGGTTACAAAAAGTGTATTTCAAAACAAGGAGATACATCATTTTATTCTGGTTAACTGAAAACCTTCAGTATCTTTACATTTAGCTCCTTTCCAAGATCTGGTAACCTTTATCTAAACAATTTTACATAAAATAAAATTTAAAAAATCATTTAAAAAAAAAAAAAAAAAAAGGCCTTACCTGAACCTGTACCCCACATTTACTCTCAGAAAAAATGGGGGAAAATGTCTTATGCCTTTCTTCCAAGAGCACACCCTGCAGCTCCAAACAGTATTTTTGAGCCAGTGCATGCTTTAGAGAACTGCACAAATGCCAGTCTGTCTGTGATTTAACATTGTTTTCAGTTCATGTTGAGATAAGCGGCGAGAGTGTGGCCAGATATGGATTACCTGAATGTAAAAGGCAGGCTGTAATGTACAAGCTCCTGGATGCTCTTGAGCTTGTCAGTGTGCTGTTGCTGTGAATGGAAACCGCCTTTACTGATTTATAGCAGCCCAATGACACCGCATGTCAACTGAATAAGAATTACTGGAACATTGTTAATGTGAACTCATCTTTTGGGGTGTTCCTGGAGTTTTGCACGAGCCAAAACAGTCATGCAGTTGCAGAAAGCCGAAGTAATGTAATGCGCATTTGGAAGAAGCTGTTAATATTGCAGGCTTGTGATTACAGCTGTAACCTTGAAGGCTGAATTTAGCGATGAGGACAGAATGAAATGGTTCCAAGTTGTTAAAAAGGAAAGAACGGGGGAATGTTTTTGCTTTGCCACATGGAATTATTAACTAAAAACAAAGTGAGGATCCCAACTGTTCAGAGACAAATGGATTGAACAAAGGAAGCATTAATGAGCAGCTAA
This sequence comes from Hepsetus odoe, assembly GCA_017165825.1. Lineage (NCBI taxonomy): Eukaryota > Metazoa > Chordata > Actinopteri > Characiformes > Hepsetidae > Hepsetus > Hepsetus odoe. The sequence continues at coordinate 8,036,280 of CM029388.1, forward strand.
GTTTGCCTTGTTTTCAGAATACACAACAGCAAGTGTCTTTTGTACATAAATAACCAGTATGTGTGTCTGAATGGCAAGCTGGAAGTTCCTGCTAATGGGAGATATTCAGATGGACCTAGGTAACCTGCATGAGAAGATGGCTGCTACAGGAATATTCCACTTTTTAGAGGAGCGGGGGAGCGTGTAGAGGATTCACAGTGAAGTATGCCTGCATCACTTGTCTCCTCTTGGGAAAGGTGCAAGCCAAGGCATGGATCCCCAGTCACTCCATTCACTCCTCTGCTTTAAAGCACTCTATCCTGATCAAGGCTGCAGGAATCAACAATGCAGAAGCACTTGTAACAAATCAATTGTATTTTTATTTTTATGAATTTATTTATGGAGGTTTTTTTTGTATTTTCTGCTTTTCTTTGGCTAATAGGAAAGTATGTACCATATGCAAATGTATGATAGACCATATTATAAGATATTGCTGGACTTTTTTTTGGTGTTGTTTTCCTGAAGGTTGAATTTGTCAAAGGTGGTTCTTTGCTGCGTTTTATTGCCACTGTTTATCTTTCAGTGTGTGCAAGTATTATTATCACTTCAGTAGAGGAATCGTTTGAAGATTGCCCATGTGCCATCAAATCCAGCAATAAAAAAGGAAGAAGAAGAAAAAAAAAAGATAAACATGAATATTACAAAGTACAAACTTAGAAATTTAAAGAGAAAAATGCTGCATTCATGTTTGGTCCCTCATGCTGCAATAGCAATGGTGGCTGAGATGCTCTAACTGTTGGCAACAGTCATCATTGACCGGTCAAGGTCTGTTGGGTAGGCACGACTGATTTTTTTTTGTTTGTTTCTTTTCTTTCGAATTAAACTATGTTTTACCACACTTGAAAATGAATTACATGGTTTATATTGATTGTCTGCTGCATGTAATACATTGTACAGTCTGGTAGCCCATGGAGAGGTGAACACTGGAGCTGACTGTAAAGAGCAATGCCCTCTGAAAGCTGTTCCACGATCTGACCTCTTATCTGGTCAGTTTCAAAAGTCTGTTTTCACACTTATTACTGCAGACAATAACAGTAGCAAGGCAAGCAACTCAAACTGAAATGCTGCAAAATTTCTGTTAAGAAAACTTTTATGATTTTTCAAAAAAAAAAAAAAAAAAAAAAAATTAACTTTTTTTAATACCATTTTAATATGTGTAAAGTTGTAAAGTGTATTTTACTGTAAATAGCATCTGGGGGATATTTTATGATTGTTTTGTAACAAATCCTAAAGAAAAACTTATTTTAGGGTGTTTTCATGAGACATACTGAAATTCAACATCAAAACAAAGACACTTTTAATCCACAATATTAAAAACTGCATGCATTAAAACCAGTCAGGGCAAGAACAGCTTCCAGAGGGAGGGATGTCCTCTTGGTATTTTAGGTGATGAGGGGCTTTTAAGGTCGGAATTAATGGTGTAGCAAAAAGTTAAGGTCAATCTTGTATGTTACACAGTAGATCACTAACAGCTTGCTAGGAATCTGGATATCTCCACAATGTGTCTCTGCAGAAACATCTCGGCATTCTTGGCATCCCTGTCGTAAGTGGAGCATCTAACGGTTGCCTGTACCGGTGATGGTTAGCATGTATTTCCCCCCTTTAATCCATCAGTGCTGTTAATGGTAGAGAGTTTGCATCTTTTGTCCAGCTGCTGGCCGCCTGTCACTATGGCAACAAGCCCAAAGCATGTGGGCAGGGAAACAATATGGCAACTACATTGGCCAGCTGGAACATGGTGAGGCAGGGTGTGTGTGTGTGTGTGTGCGCGCACATGTATGGCAGGGCGCATTAAATATGCTAATAAGTAGGGTACGTGCAGGGTGACCCGGCGGAGGGTAGAATGTATGACTTCAGATTATGACAGGCCAGGCCTTGCTAAACCTCTGTGTGGCTGCTGTGATCACCTGGATCTTTTGGGGTCTGTACTGCAAAGGATGCCCAGTTTTTAATGTTGTTTCCTCTCTGATGTTTTCTTTTAACTGCTGTACGATTCATTTGTTTTTTTGGTTTTTTCTTTCTTCTCTTGACCTGGTTTCTTTCTTTTGCTTAAAAAATGGGAACATTGTAAAGATGTAAAGAAAAGAGTTCCTGCATTATGAAAGAAATGGATGTACATAATGTATTAATTAAAAGAAGAATTCCTAAAGCTTGTACAAGCTTCTCCAGATTTGCTTTTTACATTCAACCTCTAGTCATGGTCAACATTTTATTTTATATATATATATATATATATATATATATATATATATATATATATATATGACTTTTTGCATAAATATGCTCAAAAAGCAGTGAAGAAATGTGCAGATAATTCCAGATGATTAGGCTGCTTAGGCTGATTAGTTTTGTGGCTGATACTGAACGCTGAGTGGTTGGAACCGCTTTATGTAGAAAACGTGTATCTTTAGGCATTTTGCAGCCTTTCACAGTAAAACATTTATTCTAATTTTTATATGTACATAAATATATATTTAATATATTGTACAGGTTGTTTAAAAATGTTTACCAAGCTAAAAATAATTACTTTTATACAAATATTATTATATACAAATAACTTTTTTCCTTTTCCAGTAAAATAATACATTATCAGAAGAAATTAAAATGATCTATTTTACTGAATAAATAGTTCAGTAAAAAGTGGTTGATATCTTATTAGCTGAAATTAAGAACACAGGTTTCTTCCAGGGTACTCCCTGAGGCACTGAGAGTCATCACCTAGTAAACTGTACACTTTATCATCACACCTGATTTAACTTAAAGAAGCACTGATTAACCAACCCAGGTGTTGAACAGGAAATACTAATTAAACTGGTATTGCCTGAGGAGAGGTTAAAAATCACAATCATCATTTTTTAAATATTTGTGTTAATAGCAGTTGTGTAAAAAATGATTACAGTTTTGTTCTAAAATTCTAAAGATTACTAATAAATACTAAAGACTAAATATTGAACGTTTTGCTCTTACTGTGACAATATAATGAGCTATCCAAAGTGAACAATATTATTAAGGTAACATGTGAAAGAACATGTGAGAAACAAACTGCTTATTTGTGCTTATTTGTACTTACCGAGTTCAGTGATATAAAAAGTAAGAACAAAGGTACTTATTTATAAGCAGCTCCAGAGCAATCATAAAAAGATAAAAAGAAAAAAGAAGCCATTACGAGCTGTTACAGACTGTACAAGGCATGGAGTTCAGTGGTAATGGGGCTGGTTACTGTGGGAACTTTATCAGAGGGCTCATCTCCATACGTGTGTGTGTGTGTTAGTAGGGGGCCCAGTAAGGACTTTGGGGACCTGACACCTTTGCCAGACGTTGCTAAACTGGGTCACTGTGCTTGGCAGTGACACTGTTCGTGTGTGTGTGTGTGTGTGTGTGTGTGTGTGTGTGTGTATGTGTGTGTGTTAGAGAGAGGACAGTGTCTATACTCACTTGGAAAAGGAGAACAGTGGAATTGTGCCAAATGAACTGATACGAAAGCAGCGAGGTAGCAAGAAACAAGTTCGCCACCTTAAAAAAGCAAGTGAGTTCAACTCTGTGACAATACATCAAGTTTAATAATTTAAAAACAATACAGTGCCACACTGTAAATACATTGAAAAACATTTCCATATATTTACCAAAAATTGCCTTTAGTTTAATTTTAACAGGTGTACAAACCAGACTATAAAATTTTATTATGAAATATCAACAATTAAGAATTAATCACAGCTGCTTGTAAATGCAATAAATAATTTACTAACAAAGTCATAAACAAAATGAAAGGAAAATAATACAATGAAAAAATAATTGGCAACTGAAAAAGAAACTAAAGGAGAGATGGATTTACACCAGAGAGTAGAGAAAATTCAACAGTAGTGGTAAAGAAAGGATTAATGGAAAATAAGAAAAAAAGGACGAGCTGGTGCAATCCAGTCTGGTCCTACGGTTGCCCTCGGATACGACTGGCGAAGAACGAGAACTGGGAGCTGCTGCTGTCCGGTTACCATGGCAATGGGTTTCAGCTCAGAAAACGAGAAAAAGAGAGATAGATGGGGAGAAATGGAGAGAGGGAATGACAGAAAACAAAAACAAATGTACCTCAATGAGGAAAAGAAAGACGTACAAGGAGAGAGAAAGATAAACATCCAGTGGAACAGAGTGTTGGAGAAAAGAAGTGGGGGCTAAGGGGAGGTGTGTGTTGGAGTAGGAGGGAGGCTGAGTTCACACATGGAGCCCCATGATCGCCCTCTAGACACAGAAACCTTCAGAGGCACCTGCACACACACACACACACACACACACACACACACACACACACACATACAGCATCATGACACCTGGAGATCACTTTAAACTGATCTATACTCACTAAAGTCTGTACACACACACACACACACACACAGACACACACACAGACACACACACACACACAGACACACACACACACACACACACACACACACAGACACAATAGCCTGGAGGGAAGGATTTCCTGGCTGCCCTGAAGAGAACATGGAAATCCGCCAACAGGGAACTGTGTTGGACATTGTCCCTCCAGGACCACAGTCTTGCTCATTTCATTTTACAGGTTCTAACTTAGATGTGTCCAGAATGGGGAATAGAGCTCTACTGGATTCCATAATAACTGAAAGTTGTATGATAAGTTTACACACATAAAACCCAAATAAAGCATTTTGAAATATTTTCTTTCAGTCTGTAGGTTCAAAATATTAAATAACAATTATTTAAACAAATGGTTCCCTTACATTGTTAATTAAATATTATATCAATGTATTCTTTAACACAAAAAAGCTGGTGGGTGCTTTTTAGATAGCAAAACAAATTAGTTTGCTACCATGGTAACATAATTATCAATACAAGAATTTACTTTCATTATCATATAAATGTTGAATGTCTGTTCAAACAACAAAGGCTAAACCATAGCGTGAAGCTGTTTTTGTAATCTGGTAACTGAAGCTAATAGTATGCGTACAACCCTGTAACATGAGACACATTTACGACATTTAGCAGATGCTCTTATCCAGAGCGACTTCCATGTCCTAATTACAGTGACAGTCCCCCTGGAGCAGCTCAGGTTAAGGTCTTGCTCGGGACCCAGTGATGGTAGTGGTAGACCCTAGAGGTGGGATTTTGAGCTGACTTTGATTTATAGGCAAGTACCACTAGACTATTATCTTGGCATAATATATATATATATATATATATATATATATATATATATATATATATACACAGTACTGTACAAACGTTTTAGGCAGGTGTGAAAAAATGATGTAAACAAAGAATGCTTTCAGAAATGGAAGTGTTAATCATTTATTTTCATCAGTTAACAAAATGCAGTGAATGAACAAAAGAGAAATCTAAATCAAATCAGTATTTGGTGTGACCACCCTTTGCCTTCAAAACAGCATCAATTCTTCTAGGTACACTTGCACACAGTTTTTGAAGGAACTCGGCTGGTAGGTTGTTCAAAACATGACTGTGTTTCAACCTCCGTGTGACATTGATGATTATCAGCACCTGTTTGGTAAAACTGGTTGATCAGACACCGACTATAATCCTACAAAATCCCTGACTTTGTGCAAGTGTACCTAGAAGAACTGATGCTGGTTTGAAGGCAAAAGGTAGTAACACCAAATATTGATTTGATTTAGATTTTTCTTTTGTTCGCTCATTTTGCATTTTGTAAATTGATAAAAATAAACAATCATTATTTATATTTCTGAAAGCATTCTTTGTTTGCAGCATTTTTTCACACCTGCCCAAAACTTTTGCACAGTACTGTATATACACACACACACTAGAATACTGTATAGCTTTGAACAAAGTCACAGCAGTAAATTACATTACAGGCCATCAGAGGCTAATAGAGTAAAAGGCAGATAGAGCAGCAGAGGATGCTGGGTAATTTCTAAATAATATGAAGTAGTTAGAGCTGTGTGCTTAATGACAGAAAACAATGCCCTTAATCATGTAATAAACATTGCAGTATTACCTTATAATAAAAAACAGGATGGAATTATACATGTTGATAAACCATGACCTCAATAAAAGATATCAGAATCCACCTTCCTGAGAACTTCAGAATTAAAAAAAAACAATGGCTAAATAAGTGCTTAGTGCTAAGAAGTGCTTTGTGAAGGTTTGACGCATCATACAAAATACATCTTAAAAGGAGGCAGTCATTACGAGCAGTTACAGACTGTGAAAGGCACATAGTTCAGTGGTAATGGGTCTGGTTTCTGAGGGACGCAGAGTGAAAAAAAAACAATTTAGGATGGAATTAAGCATGTTGACTAACCATGACCTCTTCCAAAGTAATCAGAATGCTTTCTTGGGATTTATTTTTTCCAGTGAGCTTTCATCCGAATTTAAACACAACTGCTCACAAAAAAATCTTTGGTCAAATATTACTAGGGGGGTATTTGAATGCTTCAGTATTGAATATCTGGAGCGAATCTCAGATGCTTTAAAACATTTTTCTATATTTAAATGTTTTTGTAGATGAAGCATACATTATTTAGTTTTACATCTATTATTCTGAAACATATGTTTGTACCAAAAATTTATAAAAAGGCAAAATTGGAAAAGAAAAACATGTTTCGGTTACTCACAGTAAGGTTGACTCCAAGACAGACAACTTGCTGAAGAGACTCCATGGTTTTCTTCACTAGCACTGTTTTCAGAGAGAAAAAACACAGTGTCATTGACATATAAAAAGTCCCACAGAGAAACTAGCTTGGCCCAATGATCGGGAAGGAGCGTGGGCTTGTACTGACCTGCAAAGTCCTCCACCTGTGAATCCTCCACCTCAAACAGAAGCTCATCATGGATCTGAGCCACCAGCCTGATGACACGGTCAAACAGCTAAAGTCAGCCGGTCAGTCCATCTCCATTTAATTTAATAGAGAACTGCTCCATTGCACTCAGTTGTTCCACAGAGATTAAACTAGGAATGAAGCTACCTCTCAATTTAAACTTGTTATTCCCACATGATTTATTAATTTTTTTTTTTACAGATGCAATGATGAAGTGTAGTATAATATGCAAAATATGTTAACATGACTATCTGTGCTATCATGCATCTCTGCTTGTATCTTATATAAACTTAATCTTGTTAGTGTTAAATTAGATTTCAATAAAGAATGCTATAAAATGACTGAATGTACCTTCATTCATGAGAAAATAAGGAAAATTATATGAAAGGCAAAATATGTTAACATTGTCATTCAGGCATCCGGTTCTTGCTGCAGTCTTTATAAACCAATTAAAACATAAGTGCATTGTTTTATGTTTACATAATAATACACAGAATACACAAAATGCTATTTTGAAGACCTTAAATAAGTTGTAATAAGTTTAATAATGTTCAAAAATACAGTTTAGATCACCTCTGAAATGAAATAAATAGAAAAATAAAATGCAATAAAATGAACAGAATAAAACCCTTGCTATCATTCTAAGACAGATTTCCAGTATACTAGACTGTGAATACTGCATCACTGAGATTACAATAATAAATATGATGAGATCAGTGCACCCAGCTTGGGGAGCAGCTCTGTGGGTCACACGTTAAAACCCATCCAGGGCAGACAAAGTGTCTGAGGATGGCTAGCAAGGGACAAGAGAAAGGAATGGAAAAATGACAGTAACAAAGATAAATTAATTGGATCTCATTGGCTACACTGTTCCTAACTGAATGATTCACATTGAGAGGTGAACAAGAAATTGGAGAGATGGGTATAGGATGCACAAAGTAGATAGTGCTGCTAACAATAGAAGATGGACAGATGGATATGAAGTAGAATCGAAGGTAAAAGGCAGAATGCTCATATGCCATGCTGGGAATTAGCTTGAACTAAAGACAGGATAAAGGTCAGACTGATAGCATGATGAATGGAGAGAAAGATGGAACTGCTGTTTATGAATGTAAGGACAGATAGGAAGGTACGTGGAGGATAAATATAGAGATGGGGTGGATAAACAGATGGAAGGATAGACATACCTTGCAGTAAGAATGGTAGAGGTGGAAATCTGTGAGCAGATTTGTATCATGGCCATCTTACAGAGGTCTGCGGCAGAACCTGTTTTCACACATAAGTCAAGTCAAGTCAAGTAGGTTTTTATTGTCATTTCAACCATATACACAGTACATAGTGAAACGAAATAACGTTCCTCCAGGACCCTGGTGCTACACATAAGACGACATAAGACAAAAAAAACAAGTGCAGACAACAACAGACAGAACAATAGACAGTACATTCAGTACATTCATCCTTCGGATAGCCACAGCGTTACAGAACAAAGCAGCACATGTTGTTGGTTGTGTGATGGAACAGCAATGTTGTGGTTAAAGTGCGGGTGCAAAAAATAAATAGTAAGTAATAAGTATAGCAGCGGTAAGGTGATTCGGTAAGAAGCCCTCATAAACTTTATGTTCAGTTCATTGCATCTATAAGTCTGTGTGCATTTATTAAATAACTGATTTATTTCCTTTCCAACATGTTGTCTAAGGAGTGTTTGTGTGCAGTAATTTCAGAATTTAGCTTTCTGAATTTTATTCCATTTCTTTCTTCAATTAAAGCTTGCACAGTCTTAGGAAAGATCAGGGTATTTTTTTATGTTGTACTTTTATAACTGTGTATGGGATGAATAAAGCATTTTGAATCTTGACTACCTTGAACTACAAAGTTGACGGCCTGCCGCTCTGCTTGGTTCCGGATGGCCCAGTCAGATGAGTGGACATGAGGGAGGGAACGGCGCCGACCCATTATGGACTTTACATAACCTAGAAGTAGAAACAACACACACACACACACACACACACACAGACTAACTCACTCCCTCTTACATAATCTTCATCTCATAGCCTTTCCTGTCCAAACCCAGTCACACCCTTATACACAAGCTGGCCCTCCGAACAGCCTTTAGCAGTGCATTCCTGGGTCCAGTCAGACAAAAGGCCGGCTTTACAGCTAAGCCCCACTCCAAAAGCCCAGAGTCAGCCCAAGCTCCACACATGAACAAATCTCTTTCCCAGAAGCACAGAGACGCCAGCAGCTACAGAACACAAACACACTGACACACTAACACACACGTGATGCTGATTTGAGGAATGTGACCAGCACATAGGTTTGAGACAACACAATGGTCAGGTGAGTAGCAAGCATCCAGGAATGTGCAGGAAAATTTGTACTTTCCTTTTGCCTTTTGTGATGTGCAATTAAGCAGTGTAATTTAAATAAAATTCATTTCAAAGTTTTAAGTAGTAATGTTTCACACGCAACAAAATATTTAAACGATAAGTAAAATATTGCGTTACTAATTTTAAAGCGCATCATGCGGTAGCTCTGATAGATTACCACTATAAATTATTCAGTAACAGTTCTAATTTAGTCTGTGACTATAATCTATAATGGAACATCAAATACAAATACTTTTTGCTGACTCGAGAAGTAGTTTTTTTTTTAAACACACCGTACTGCATTATGATACACATAATGCAGTACAGATTTAAACATTTTAAGCAGGCATCAAAAGACATTTTATGCAGAATAGTTTGTTGACATTTGAAATTCTCATATACTCACATATTTATAAACCCAACCATTTCGGATTTTGTCACACCTTTGTTGATAATGCTGTAAAGTCTTCTCTGTCATTTTAGAATTATCTACGTCATTTATTTTACTTTTGGGGCAGCAGTGGCCTAGTGGCTAGGAACAAGGTTTCATAGTCAGAAGGTTGTGGCTTTGAGTCCCAGAACAGTGGATTATCCCGAGATACCCTTGAGCAAGATACTGTACCCAACACTGCTCCCTGGGGGATGGATATGGCTGAGCCGTGCTGTACTGGGGGTGTGTGATGGGCTAAGTGCAGTGAAGTATTTTGTTGTGGTTCACTGAGTGCTGTATTGTGTTCACAATGATAATCATTAGTCACTTATACTTCATTTGAAATGTGACAGATTAACAAATCAGATTTTTTGACCAAATTTGGTTGTAAATAATTGAAATGACTTATATCAACTATTTTGGAATAAAAAAATCCATATCATGGGACAATTTTATACCACAATTAAATTTTGCTGTACACCTCCTCCAAATGAGTGAGCAGTTCCAGGCCTTGCAGCTGTTCTGACTAGACAAATCAAATGAACAAAGTCTCTTTTAAAACATTTATCCCACAATATATATGAGATCTTAATTGTTTTTAGGAATGTGAATAGTAGAATAAATTTAATTTGACCAAAAAGTTACCATCCCTGCCAGCTATACTTTAGCTCTATGCAGCTGCATGCAGCGCTGTGTGCTGTCTGAGAGGCTGAGCCCTGTAGAGCTTGCGGAAGTTGATTTGTGCTGAAGACTTTGGCTCTATTTCTGAAGCTCCAGGGGCAACAAACAACCAGACATCATGGCCAAATAAATCACAGGAATTCTAATCACTGTGGCGACAAGCTGAATGAGGCATCACTGCTGGCACTCAAGATCTAGCCCAGGAAAGCTTAGATCAGAGCATTTCTCTCTCTCCCTCAGGAGCACAGGGTGAAGTCCACTAAAATACACTGCAGGCAGTGCGCCAGCAGGGGTGAACGATTGTCGCAGGTGATGCAGGGGCAGTCGATAGCTGTAGTATTGATTGGTAATGAAGGAACAGGCCTCCTAACTCAGCACACTACTGATTTCTGACATCCCACCTTTACCGTTGGGTTCAGATTCACAAAATCTGAAGTAGAAAGCAAAGTTAGGCCCAGCTTAAATCTTAAGCTGGGCCTAACACGACTTAATACAAAAAGTTACACATTCTACCTCAGGAATCGAGCCTCACCTTCTTTGTAAAAGCCACAAGTAATATTTGCTCTCTATCATAATTTTAGGAGAAATAGAATCTGCATTGCACAGGAGAAAAAATACCTGCATTGTTTTCCCAGTGTTAGCGAACCCTGCTCAAGGAAACCTCTGAGTAACCTTCTGATCAAGGACTCAAACCCATGATCTCCCAATCATGAGGCCATAGGTCTGTTAAACAGATGAAACATTTGTGTGCTGACAAGTGGATTGAATGTTTTAGCTACAGCATAAAGAATGTGGTCAGGTATGAACTCAGTGTTATGGAAGAAATATTTATATGAAATATGTAATTTATAACTTTAAAGTATAAACAGTACTTTCTGTACCCATGGACACTACAAGTATGGTAATTAAGGAGTCACTGGATTGAACAGTTTCTTCTCCCCACAAAATGTTATCTGTATAGATGGATATATTCTCAACAAGTATTTTTAGAATTTACTTAATCAGCTATGCCATTTCTCAGAGACAGCAATGGGTAGGGTGTGTGTATAACTTTGCTGTTCTTTTGAAAGCACAGAGGCTTTTGTGTGTATGCTGAGTCTGGTCCGCAGTGCTACGCTGTATACTTAGCTGTGCTGGCATTTTGGTGAATATATTGAACATCCTCTTTGGGAAGCTCCCGGAGGTATTGAAGATCGGCAGTTTGTCCTAATCCTGCAACCAGAGCACATCCCTCTCCCCCGGTCTATGTGCTCACATGCATCAGACACTTGCCTCAAACTGTGCTGAGTTGCTAAGTAATCTCTAAGAAACCTGCTCATGTGATCTGACACTGTATGACAAACTGTCATCTATAAACACAGCAGTAAGCTTGAAAATGATGCTGTTAAGGTAGCTTTCACATTGGCACTGAATACTTGTGTAAAATGTTCTAAGAAATTTACTGTCAGCTGAGGCATGTGATGATTTAGGGACAAAGTCTGTACAGTGCAGCTAACAAAGAGTTGCAAAGATAAGCCCACAAACCGTATTTGTGGCAGTGTTGCACCGTGCGCTGGATAAAGGCCTGCACCTCTTTGTAGGTTTGGAGGAAACTGTCCTGAAAATGGCTGGCCTCTTCAGCACTCACGCCCAAAATACTAGCGAGTCGCTCCTTCCCTGGAAACATGTATACATGCAAGCACAGAATTTGATATAGTTATTACTTTAATAGTTATCTATGATTTCCATAGCAACACTCAACAAAAAGGACCAATAATGCAAAAACATACTAGGTTGAAAGTTGAAAGTTGAAATTTCAGACAGAGAGAGAGAGAGAGAGAGAGAGAGAGAGAATAAATATAAAGTATGTGAAAGTTAAAAAAGGAAAGAGTAAATGTTGATAAAGTGAGAGTAAAGAGTGAAAGACAGAAACTGTGAGGGTGTGAATTCTCTTTTTGTCTCTTTTTGTTGCTATGGCTACAACCACTACTCCAGCATGTATGCTGATCTACCACTCTGAGCAGCAGTATTAGAGAGCTATTATTACTACCTCTACTGCCAGGGGTCTGGTGCTAGCAGCAGTCCTCTACTCCCACAGAGACAGATCAGAAAGAGTTTCTGCTGGGGTTATAACCTGTGACTCTGTGATTCTATTCAAATATGATTATGATTCAGTGCACTGAGGATTATATTAACACTTATAAGTGTTACCAAAATCCAGTATGTAATTACATTTTGGTAAAAATTCTGAATTACTAGTTACAGGGCTTACACTGTTGCATTACACTGAATATAAAATGCGACAGCACAAAACGCATACACAGTAAAAGATGCATAATATAAATACAATAAAACAGTTAAACTAAATTTTTTTTGTTCATATTATTATTTTACATGTTGTTTTAAGGTCCTTAACCATTGAATATTATGACAATCATTTAAGATGGTCCTCCTTGAGACTGTTTATTTTTACACCCTTAGTTTCCAATGTCAGCCAAAGCTACTGCCCTGTACACACTGGACTGGGTTTATAACCTCAATTTCTCCCTGACCTTTCTCCTGGCTATAGAATAGTAGCAGAGAGAGAGTGTGTGTGTGTGTGTGTGTGAGAGAGAGAGAGAGAGAGAGAGAGAGAGTGAGACGTTAGTTATTATTTTATTATTATTTATTTGTTGGTTTTCAGTTTGTTTTTATATAGAGTCTTAGTTCAGTTTTTTTGCATTTTTAGTTTATATATTTTCTTTCTGTCATGTCTTTAAAATTAACACTGTGAATTCATTTTACTCAGAGCTCCTCAGCATTCACAGGTTGTCAGTGGAGCAATACTAGTTTCCATGAATTTCACTTTCATAATGATGTCATTAACCCTGTTTTCACTTATTTACTTAAGAAAACTGCACCATTGGCACATTGCATTTTTAAATTAGGATTAAAAGTGAAGTTTAAAAGGCAGAAATGTAAGATTAGTATTAAAAGATTAACTATGAGACAATTTATAGAAACTATATTGGATCTTATTTAGGGGGCTGGATCTGCTATCAGGTACCAGTACAACAAAACTGCTACACATAATCAGCAAAAACAGAGCCACTCTAGATCATCCGTCTTACTCTAAATGTTGCTACATATGGGACAGCATATGTGTGTGTGTGTACCTGCATGTATGACACTGTGTTCGGGTGGTGGAGGGGGTCACTGTTGCACATTTTTAGCAGTTAAAGTCACATTATTCCTCCTATCACCTAATTACTCCTTCCTGTCCTCTAAACCACCCTTCTCTCTCAGACGCACAACAGTACTTTACTGTCTGACCCATTTGCGTGTGCCCACCCTTCCCCCTGGATGTATAAGTGTATAAGTGTATGTGTATGTGTATGTGTGTGCATGTTTTGAAGATTTCTTTTAGTATTCTGTTACCATGGTTATCTAAGGATCTCTGCACAACTGTATATGTTCTTGCTCGCTCTCTCTCTTCAATTATATGACAATCATTCTTTTATCCCTCAATCCCCCAGTCTTCACTGTCCCCTCCTTCGCCCCTTCTCTCCATCATCGCTTCTCTCTTTCATTCTATTGAGTCTAGTATGTGATACTGGCTTTACAGTTGTGTTTAATGGAGCAAGTGTGCATCTGGGGGTTAAAATCACTCTGAAAAAGAATGTCATTGAAAAGTTTTAGTGTTAGAAACTCAACATCAAGACAGAGGCCTCCACGCTGACCCAGATACACAAAAAAGGAGCAGCACCAATACTTCATCCTTCCCTCCCACACACCCACACACACACACACACACACACACACACACACACACATACACACTGGCTAATAGTCATTGGACCCACACTCTGTACTGGCCATTAGCAACCACTTTTAATATTAAAAGTCTCTCTTAATAAGATGCACCACAGACACAGAAAATAAAGAGGATCCAGCCATTCAGTTTTAAGCATCCCTGGCCCGATCATCTGTAATTGTCTTCACCTGTTTCTTCAGTGCTTCATGACTTAAGTTAGATCGCTTTGTTCTGCTTGAATGGTTCATATGTAGGACACTGCAGTGTGGTGAGGTGGGTGTTCTTAATAAAGTGGCTTATCAGCCTAAGACTAATTTCTGAGACCTGCAACTGATCTGAACTTAGATATTATCACATGGTCACATGGTACAAGTTCATTTTCAAAATGGATAGAAAGAAACTGTAAAGAGAACAAAATTGTGTGAGTTTGAGTAATGTAGTTCTCACCGGCTCCATAGACAACAGAGTAGACGATGCGTTTGGCGCGCTCTCTGTCCTCTAAACTCACACTGTCATCACACACACCCTTCCTAGAGAGAGAAAAAGAAAAGGCAGGTGGGGAGGGAGCAAGCAGGCACATACACAGTCAAACAAAATGTCCTAGACGGCAGTTCTGGCACAAAGGGCACTCAGTGTTGCGTTGTGTGTGTGCTACTGAGTCAGGCTTAAACTTAGAGATGCTTTTCTTGATCAGTGTACCACCAGCACAGCACCAACAGGCTATAATTCACATTTTATCACATCAGAATAAGGTTATCCACACACACACACACCATCAGCAATCATGTCACACATCCCGTGGACAGGGCTGTCAGTGGCAGTTACTGTAACTGTGGACGCACCAAAGGACACTAGGAATACTAGCATCACATACATCAGCTTCCATTTCTGTCTTTCCATCTCTCTCTCTTTCTCTGCAGTTGTCTCATTCCATGTACCTTAAGGCTGACATAAGGGTTTGGGGCTTTCTGACATTTTGGCCTTTTGTCAGTCCACTTTCTACTAGCATAACTCAGAGACAGTAGACAGTGTCACACACATCCAGGGTCAGGATGAGTAATAATACATTTTATATCTCTATTTAATATAAATACTATATATATAAAATGGTATAAAAAACACCTAAAATTAAGACGATTTGAAGTAATTTTCCACTGACCAGTGAGCACAGATTTCTCTGAGAATCACTTACATTAGATGGAATACAAATGAACAACACATTGTGGTTTTGTGTTTCAGTGAGGCTAACCACTTTCACACCTCTCCCTAAAGAAGGCCAGCTTACAGTTAACTTCTATTATTGCTTCAGCTAATCAGTCCATCCATAAACAAAATAAAGTACTGCTTACAGATACAGTGCAGCAACCACGCCTGTGTACTTCTAGCTGGTTTCCTCCATAACATACCCAAATTTTGGTTTTGTGAGATTTTGTGAGATATTTTGTTACTGCATTTATACTTGCTTGTATTCATTCCAATTTTTATGATTTTTTACTGGGAACTATTTAACTCTAAATAAATTTAGTGTTCTGATGATAGTGGTAAAAGAGGACCATCTAATTTGTGTCTGAATGTTCTGTAGGCATGGGTGATCAACTGGGTTGAGATCTGCTGACTGCAAAGGTCTTACAATGAGACATAATTTTCATATTCATTGAACCAGTGATCCCTCGAGCCCTCTGGATGGGGAGTTGCCATGTTGGGAGAGACCCCAATCCACATGTGGAACTTCAGTCTACAATAATGATTTGCACTGACCCTTCCCTTTAAAGGGAGAAGGGAACCACAATCATGCCATCAAGTGCTTCCACAACATAACATGGCCATCAGGCCCCCACTATTATAGACGTCATTTATGGTCTATGCTCCTCTCAGACACATCTGCATATATTATAAAAATATATGAATACATATCACTGGGGCAGTCCCCGTCACTGCTCCCCGGGTGCTTTCAATAGCTGCCTTCTGCTGCACGTGTGAGTATGGGTGAAATGCAGAGGTTGAATTTCGTTGTGTTGTGCTGTGCTGCATTTCACAATGACAAGGGTAGTCACTTTCACTTAAAAAAATAAATAATTTGTCCATGTAAGAATAAAACAAAGCTTTAAATGTTACAAATATTGGAGCTACATAATAATAATAGTTTTTGTTTAGAAAAGAAATCATATTTTGTAGAAAGAAGCAGAACTTCAGAAAGAGGCAGAAGAGTTGTGTCAGCGCCACCTTTCGAGCAGAATGGTTTATAGAGAGACGTCTCCAGCAGTCATGCACTCAGCTGTAAATACAGCTCACACTAAAAGCTGTAATGAGGCTAAATGGGCTAAAAATAAAAAGGATGATTTGCCAGCCCGGTCTCAAGTGCCTCTGACACACAATATTATCAGATTTCTCTATTTTTGTATCTTACTATCTCACACACACATTCAAACACCTACACACACACACTCAAACACCTACACACTTGAAAAGATGTCCTCATAGTGTTAAACAGTAGAACGGCCTGTCAGAGCGTTGGGTGTGATGAGGTAAAACAAAACAAAACACTTGTGAAGCCTCCGGAGGGTCACCATGGCAACAGCAGTGACAGCGTTTTTGAAGGGATGCTGAGTTCTGGGCACAAAGTGCTGCTCCACCCTCATTACAGAGCATGCCCAGAACACACTCATGGGTGACTGAGTGTATGTGTGTGTGTATCTCTTTTGTGTCTGGCTGAGGGGCTGTTTGTGTCGGAGTAAATCTTTGTGTGTGCAGGTATAACAATGTGTATTAGGCTATTAGACCAGATCCATAATCAGAAACACTTATTCCAACATACACTAATACGATCTCAGTGTAAATATCTGGTCATTGATGGTCCTTTGAGAGTTCCTTGCTAGTGAAGGTGGAGGTGCAACAGACAGACTCTTTCCTCCAGACAGGCTGTAGGTAAAACAATGGTGTACTTATTATATTGATTACATGTATCTGACTGTGTGAGAGTGTGAAGGTGTTTCCCCACCACTGAGAGGCCAGCATAGTGAAGACATCTGCTTCAGGATTCTGGAAGATCCTCAGGAGTTCATGGTCAGATGAGAGATGAGCCAAAAGGCGCAACTCCACTTGACAGAAATCTACAAACACAAATATTTAAAATGATCCACCACACAAATAACTGTAACTACCTACTGACGAGTATTTATTTCTGTAGTTTTTAGTTTTTTTCATCTTGAATATATACTAAAAATGTCAGCATGCCTCACACATGCACGCATGCACACACACACACACACACACACACACACACACACAAACAATTTTTGTATTAGGTACATACAAACACCTACAGTATTTGAAGGGTATTTGAAGGTTTAAAAAAAAAACACAGAAAGAGTGGGGAGGGTTAGCGAGAAGAAAAGAAAAAGTATTTATTGAGAGAGTGGAAATGAGATTAAATAGAATGAGATGAGGGAATAAGATGAAGGAGGAGAAAGTGTGAAGGTAAAAATCAGAGACAGTTTGTGTCAGAGAGTGTGTGTTTGTGTGTGTGTGTGTGTGTGTGTGTGTGTTGGTGGCGCCCCCTCTGTCAGCATGAACAGTAATCCTCCCAGCAGCCTCTCTGTCAGATAAAAGAGAATGTGAGAGAAGATGAGCTCACACTGCAACACCAACTGTGTGTGTGTGGTGCCTGCTGCAGGAAAGAGCGCTGACTCACCCTCTCTCTCTTGCTCTCTCTCCCTCACCCTCACACACACACACACACACACACACACACACACACACACACACACACCCAATGTATTCTCTAAAAGAGGATATTCTGTTATTGTTTTATTATTTTATAAGAATCTGTGTGTTTATTTCTGAGTGTAAGGCAAGGTGAGATAGCGGGGCAGACCAGGGCAGAGAAAGAGAGCAGGAAAAAAGATAAAGGAGTAGTGAAGAAACAGAAATAAGATAAAGAAAAAATAAACAAAAGATAAAGAAAATGTAACAGAAAGAAAACAGCAATGGTAGGTAGGGGTAGAGGTGTACATATGCAGAACTGTTTTTAAACCTCAGCTTGCTTCAGCCAACTTTTTATCTGCCTCAGTCTATTAGATAAACCAGATTATTCTTTTAAATTATTCCTTGAGTGTTTAGATTTCCCAGCTGTACTCTCATAACACTGTATGTCTCTCATGATCATTTCATATTAGATACTAAATCATTTATAACAGGTACAGATAATAAGCGATAGTTAGTTAATCCCTTGTCTGAGCAAGCACATTCCACAACAGCAGTAAAAGATTTGTAAAACGACCAAAAGATCACTTTGGATAAGAGCATCTGCCAAAAATATGTAAGTGAAAAACTAATAATACAATAAACAGTAGATAATCAATTAAGAAAACTGCATGTGACAATCAGCCATAAGGGTTTTTTTTTTTTTTTTTACAAGAAAGACTTCTAGGAGTGTACAAAACTGTGAAACTTATTTTAAAGTTTTAAAAGTATTTATAAGTTATTTTTGGTTTGAAATACTAACTTAGAGTGCCTTGCTAGAGACACAAAGTTTATTTCTACAGCACCTTTCACAAACTCAAGGACACATTACAATGAGAGAAAAAAAAATCAGGTAACAGTAGTGGAGGAGTAGCAGAAAGTAAAGAGATGGGTCTTTAGTTGAGTTTAGAATGTTGGGAGAGAAGTAATTTCCCAAAGGTTCGTAGGAAGAGGGATCCACAGCTTGGGGGCTACAACCCTAAATGCCCTGGATTTTGGGAGAAGATCTGAGGTAGCGGGTGGTGAACATAGCTGGAGTATTTTGGTGAGATAATGCGAAACGAGGCCATGAAAGGCTGAAAATGTAAAGATGATTAAGTTTTATTTTGCTTCATTTGTCAGAGGTCACAGACTAGAAATGAGATTAGAAATACTTTCTGCTGAAATACTTTCAAAGATTAGAAATACTTTCTGCTGATTAACTTGCAACAGAAATTTAGTTCATTCTCGTCAGAGTTTAGGACTTTATTGTACTATTGCTGACAAGAAACTTAGTTTGATGAGGTTAAAAGTGAATAATTTGTGCTATTTTATAGTTTTAATGCCTTTTTTAATCTCATATGCAGAAAAATGTTCTCCACTCGCTGCATCCACAAAGCAACCAGCATTGTGGATGATACTTCTCACCCGTCCTACACTCTCTTCTCCCTCCTGCCATCCGGGAAAAGGTTCCGCAGCATACGGGCCTCCATTACCAGGATGGGAAACAGTTTCTTCCCCATGGCCATCAGACTTTTGAACTGATAATCACGTTACCACTGCAATACTTATTACTTAGTATTTATTTTTTGACAAGTGCGTAACTTTATTAACATAAACTAAAATACAAAACCAACAGGTGCCACCATTAACAAGGCTCTGCCTTACAGTTAATGGTGGCACCTGTTGGTTTTGTATTTTAGTTTATGTTAATAAAGTTACGTTTTCACTACTGGCTCTGCGTTTGGCGTCCTTCACACTGCCCGCCACCGTTACACCATTCAAAGATTTAACTGAGCTAAACTGGAATTCACTGAAATATTGCTGATAAAAAGCTTGGTTTGATAAAGATAAAAGTGCATAATTAGCTTATTTTATAGCTTCATTGTCTTTATTAGCATAATATGCACAAAAATATTACAATTAGATAAAATGCTTTATATCGGCACTGTAATGAACATTCATGGCATTTAGTCTTTCATGCCTTACGGTCTGTGTGCTTGTCTATTCTGGGATTTATCTTCTTTGTCTGGATATGTCCAGGGATAGTTGTAAGACTAGATGCAGCTATTCTAGGTTCAATACATTTACATTTACAGCATTTAGCAGACGCTCTTATCCAGAACGACTTACAACAGTGCTTTGTCTCCACATTTGAACTTCATATTAGTAACCAGCTTTAAACGTGGCAAAATTATCAACCAGATCCTTAACACCAAATTTTTACAAAATTCACCAGCAAGTATAAGTATTGTTGGTTATTATTCTTCCTGTATGCAAAGTAAAAGATGGAGATTTAAAAAAAAAATTCTGGTCAGTTTCCCAGCTGGCTTTTGTTTGATGCAGTGTGTGACTGGTCCTTAGCGTATACATTTTTATAGTGTATGCTTAACCCCAGTCCCCTAGCATGAAAGTCAAGGAACTGTGCACCCATAAAAATACCATCGAAATCCAGCAGTCCTGGACCTACTATGGACAAGCTTGTTTATTTCTTTTTATCACAGCATGAAGCAAGGAGTGTTGCACTAATACTGAGGTATGTGATCACAAATGAAACAGTAATGTAATAGCTGAACCCTGTAAGTGAGCATTTGAGGCTGCTATGACCCAGGCTAAATGTTTCTGGTATTGAATTAACTTTCTGTAAGGACAACTTGGCAGCTGTTTCTGGGCCAGCACTGTGCCTCTAACTCACAATGACCAGGGCAAGATTATTCTGGCACTCTCTGATTTTAGGACAGTGCTTTGGGCTACTTGTTCCTCTGGGCTGTTATGCATTGCTTTCAGGAAAAGTGCTTTTATTGACACAGTCTTGAGGGCCTCAAAAAGCCTACAAGGAATTATGAGATTTGCAGTTTTTGTTTACAGGGTTCAGCGGAAGCATCATCAGCATGCCCAGAGATGATCATGTTGACAGAAGATAAAGTAAAGGATTGGGAGGTAATTTGAGGACTTCTAGGAAAAAGAAAAAGAAAAGAGAAAAAGCTGAGTGGAGAGGAATTTAGTCTGTGAAACAGAGGCCAATAGCAATGTAGGAAACAACAGAGGGCTCTTTCCTTATTTAAGTGAAAATGAAGTGAACCAAAATGTAATGCTGTCTCTGCATTTGACCGAAACATTGTGCATTTGGTCCCCTGGTCGGGGACTCATGACCTTGCTGCATGGGTCTAGTCCCTCCACTATGTCACCGCTGCCAAAACCTCTGTCTATTAAGCCTCTATCACTCTGTCTACCCATCACTCTGTTCTGCTTCTGGTAAAAGAAGGACACATCACTCAATCCAAAGTGACAATGGAAATATCACTATGTCTCTCACTGTTTCATTGTCTAATTCTCTCCTTCGCTTTCGTGCGCACACACACACACACACAGACACAAACCTACCAAACCTAGACTCGCAACAATGAACACACACTACAATGGTGTCCTTGACCAACTTAATAATAACAACAAATAGACCACACCCACGTAAGCAACCTCTCTAACTTTGAAAAACTCTCTCACTCTTTCTGTCCCTATTAATCCCTATTACATTACATTTATGCCATTTAGCTGCTGCTAAATCCAAAGCGACTTACAGTTGAGGCCAAAATTATTTTT
This sequence comes from Hepsetus odoe, assembly GCA_017165825.1. NCBI lineage: Eukaryota > Metazoa > Chordata > Actinopteri > Characiformes > Hepsetidae > Hepsetus > Hepsetus odoe. The sequence continues at coordinate 8,057,712 of CM029388.1, forward strand.
GGAACATTTTTCTAAACTTCTTCCCAGTGTTTGCAGCACTGAGGAAACTTGATATAAGCAAACATTCACCAGTGCTATTTAGTACCTTTTGGTACATTTTGTAATATAAAATAAATTTTTAGGCTTGCTTTATATCAAACATAGGAAAAAATGGGATGTTCAAAAATATTAGCCCCATTTGAATGATTGCTTTCAAAACACACCTACAGTAATTATCCAATCAGCTTTGAAACCACACCTGTGCAGTCAGGTGGCTTCCTAACAACATTCAATCTGCATAAAAAGACTCCAAGGAACAGGGCACTTGAACACATGAGAGGGACTACTGTTACTCACCATGCCAAAGACAAAGGAAATCAGTCTGGAGCTCAGAAAGAAGATAGTAGAGGCTCATGATAAGTGGGGAACGCTACACTGCCATTTCCAAGCGATTCACAGTGTCTAGAACTGCTGTATGTTGCATCATTGCCAAGTACAAGGAGACAAATTCTCTAAGAAACAAACCTGGCCGTGGCAGTAAGCGCAAGATTTCAAGAACTCTGGAGAGGAAAATAGTCAGAAATGTCAGCAAGGAGCCCCAGACATCTGCCAAGATGATTGTTGCTGACCTGGCCTCTTCTGGAGTGGATGTTTCAAGGAACACAGTTGTGAGGGCTCTTCATCATAGTGGGCTTCAGGGCCACCGTCCCAGAAGAACCCCTTTACTCAAAGAGCGGCACATCACAGCCCAACTGAGGTTTGCCCGTGAACATTTGAAAGGTAAAGATGAGTTTGGAAGTCTGTGCTTTGGTCTGATGGGAGTAAACTGGAACTGTTTGGGCACAGGGATGTTGCTTATGTTTGGCGAAGGGAGGCCTTCAACCCTAGGAACACAGTTCCCACAGTTAAACATGATGGTGGGAGCATCATGCTGTGGCGCAGTTTTGCAGCCTCAGGCACAGGGAGCCTTGTTTGGGTGCATGGCATCATGAAAAAATTATGCTGACATTCTAAGGGAGAATATGCAGAAATCTGCTCATAGTCCAGGCTTCTGTCATCGCTGGGTCTTCCAACAAGGCAATGACCCAAAGCATACATCGAAATTAGTCCAACAGTTCCTTAAGAATACCAAAACCAAGATCCTGGAGTGGCCCGCACAGAGCCCAGACCTCAATCCTATTGAGAATCTGTGGTGGCTGCTCAAAGTGAATGTCCATGCTCGGGAAACCATGCAATTTGGACCAGCTAGAACAATTTGCAATGGAAGAATGGGGCAAAATCCCTCAGGAGACCTGTGCCAACCTAGTAAAGAACTACTCTAAAAGATTCTTGTCAGTTGTGGCTCAGAAAGGGTACACTATTGACTATTAATGGCCAGGGGGCCAATAATTTTGAATGTCTCATTTTTGCCCTTTCTTGTTTCAACTCGGTGTATCAATAAAATATCCTAATTAAACTTAGTGGACATTGTTTTCTATAGTGAATTTGTTTCCAAAATAACAAACACTTGTTGTTAATGGTCATTTTAATGGAGAAATCAAGAGTGTTGTCTAATTTCATAAGGGGAGCTAATAATTTTGGCCTCAACTGTACATTTCTTAGCTACAGGGAGAGATTTTTAAATCATGTAATGAAATGACAGTCTAATGGTTATAAAAAAAAAAAACTGTCAAACTGTCAAAAATGTGCCTGATAAGATGATATAATTTAACATTACACAAAAATAAAAAAATGTGTATTTTTGTACCTACTTATTTTTGTAACTTTACTGACTGATATGATTATCAGCTGTGGATTGTAAAATACGACTGTTGATTCTCAGTCTTTAATTTTTTACTCAAACAGCAGAAGCTCACTGATCCTTAAATAATAAATAGAAATTAAATATTTGCATGCCTAAATGGCATTTAAAGTGATGCTTTCTGCATCTTCAGCAGATGCTTGGTGATGGTTATGATGGTTGATGTTCATGAGGGACACTGAATAGCCTCCACTATGACCAAAATGGACAAGCTGTAAAAAAAAGGTCGAGAGTCTACCGTCATGAGGGAATTTGAACCACTGACTGATTTTTACATCAAGGTTCATGTGCCTCCTGTGTTTATTTTCATAGTTGACTATACTGACTTATTGTTGCGGTCTTATGGACCAGCTGATTCACACCTCAGTTTACGCCCTTTCTGATATAAAAATACTCTCTTACCACTTTTACCTATACATATACAAAAACATACGCTTCTCAAGCAGCACTATAGTATGGGGCAGCCGTGTTCTAGTGGTTAGGGAGTTGTCCCCAGGATCAGAAGATTGTGGGTTTGAATCCCAGACCAGTGGGTTGCCTTGAGGTACCCTTGAGCAAGTTACCGTCCCTGTCACTGCTCCCCTGGCGCTTTTAATAGCTGCCCCCTGCTGCACGTGTTTGTGTGTGGGTTAAATGCAGAGGTGTAATTTCATTGCAGTTCACTGTGTGTTGTGCTGTGTTTCACAATGACAAGAATGGTCACTTTCACTTCACTTAGGGACAGCACAAGCAATGAGAAGTGTAACATTATGCAAATCTCCGTTTGTCTCTCACTTCTCCCACAAACACATACAGATGTACTAAATGGTGCGCTAGAAAAGCCCATAAAGCAGATTAAGATAACAAAATTAAACAAAAATGAGAAAAAATATTATACTTGCTCATTTATTTGTTGTGAAAAATGCTCCAAAAATATATACCTGACAGTGGCAAAAGTATATGATTTGAGCTCCTTATGTAAATGATTTCAGTACCTGTTGATCAGGCCTTATATTTCCTCCATTTGTAAAATAAATTTGTCTAACTGTTGATTGGTGGAGTCCAAACTCTTTACTAGATGGCTTTGTTACCTTTTTACAGTCTGATGAGCGTCAATTACTCTTATTGGGATTTCCTCAGAAATCTCCTTTGTTGTGCAACAGTTTTGTTTCATTTGTACAATAATACACTTCCCTAAACATGTGTTGTGAAGATTGGATCTAGTCAGATCACCGTTCTTTAAATAAAACAGTGTACCAATCTAAACCCCATTGCCAACACAATGGCTGAAAACATTAAATTCTTACTTCACCTACAGATAAATGCTAATCCTTGTTCTAATAACTTATATATTTACAGATATTTAATATTGGACCAAATTTCCCAATTAAAAAAATAGCCAATATGTAATATTATATAAAACATACAATATCTCATTTGTTTAATGGAGTTGTGTAAAAATGATTTTACACAATTTTAGTCCCACAAATTTAGGTTTTATTCTTTGTGAAAATACTGAAAATTAGGTAGACAACCTTTAAATGGGAAGGAGACTTTGGGCGGTAAGCCACCCAAACTGCTTTTCAGCCTTTAAACCCCCCTACATGGTAAACCTTGCTCAGTCCACACAATCATTCTCACCACAACAGCATTGTTTAACAAGCCAACATAAACTAATGGTTTCTTTCTAACTACCTGCAGAAAGAAAAGTCCAGCCATCTCGGGGTATGAACATGGTGCGTGGATGGACAGTCACAAGCTCTGCCTCCATTCCTGCAGACAGCCAATCACCGAAAAAGCTATTAGTTCTTCAAAGTTACCTCCTAAAAGTCAAGAGTAATTAAGAAGTTATACTATTAAGTTATACTATTAACTTAAGTTTCCTGTATGAGAATTATAATCTACATTTCATTGTCATTAATCTCTTAATGACCAGTTCTAACAGCAGTATGATTTTATGCCAAGAAAGAGCACTACAGATGTAATGTTTGCTCTGAGGGTGTTGAGAAGTACAGAGAAGGTCAGAAGGAGTCGTGTTGTGCCTTTGTGTATTTGGAGAAAGCACAACAGGCGGAGTTGTGGTTTTGTAATGAGGAAGTCATGAAGTTTACAGGACGATAGTGGGGCCTACATAAATATTTTAAAACAAAAATAAATATATTTAAACATATTTTCAATCAGACCAGTTTTGTACATAAAACTGCTACAAAACACCACCCACCGTGTCAGTCTTTTTTTTTTCTTACTATACTTCACCACTTTACTTATGTCTTATGAAGGTTTATGATTTTGATAATCTTTGTTGCTTTCAACCATGACATAATAAGTAAAGCTTCTTCAGTCAATTTGCTAAAGCTTTGCATCTTAAACTTAAGTAGAAGTACATAGCAGATTCTGACTATAAAGCACAAATTACCTTGCACATACGGCTTCTTGGCGATCTGCACCGGCTGCTTGGGAAGAGCCTGAAAATTCTAGAAAAGAAGAGAGAAAAATCTTAATTAAAGTTCACTGACCCTGCTCTGCTCAGCATGCCTCACACACTGGACAGATGTAACACTAAAGAGAGCACTAGTTTAGCAACATAAACAAAATAATGCTTTTTCTAAGCATTTCTGGACATTCTGAACATCTGCTCTGTAAAGTGACCTTGGGTTTGAGAAAGGCGCTATATATATAAAACTTTTTATTATTATTATCTACCAAGGAAGGCTTACACAAGGTAGGGCAATGTTTTTAATGTTATGGCTGCTCTGTTATGTGGTTTCTGAGTGATTCAGGAAAGATGGTCAAAGTACTTGCCTATAAAAAAAAAAAAGTTCAAGTAAGTCAAACACCTGTAGGAAATGGTGCACTCCAGTGCAAAAAAATGACATTCGTGAGCAATCAGTGAGTAAATACAAAATCTTGGGTATGTGAGAAAGAGAGACTATGTGTATATCTGGAAGAAGGTCACCTCTAAAGTCCTTCTAGCACTTCATCACAGCTGGAGAGATGTGATGAACTGTCTATCACACACTCTCACACACACAAGTTTGCTCCTCACTTATTTTTTTAATAAAATTATCTTATTAAACAATGAAATAACCAACCCCTAACATGCTGCATTCATTAAATAAACGTCATAAACTGCTTTCTAATACTCAATAATTTAACAAGCTGCTGGCTGTTCTTGTGGCTGGTTCCAAATGCTTTGCAGTTAAACTGATCTACAGCCATGACTATATGCTATTTTTCAGTTTACTTTAAACAAAAACCTGTCATGTATGGGCTATATGTTCTAGTAAATTTTCATTATTTTCTACAAGCCAAAGTGGCAACCAGGACTGTATAATATGCTTCTTAAATGTAGCATTTTACATTTATATTTACGGCATTTAGCAGACGCTCTTATCCAGAGCGACTTCCATTTGCTAATTACAGTGACAGTCCCCCCTGGAGCAATTCAGGGTTAAGGGTCTTGCTCAGGGACCCAGTGATGGTAATGCTTGAGGTGGGATTCGAACCTTGGACCTTGGTTAGGGAGTTGGCCCCGCATCGGAAGATTGTGGGTTCGATTCCCTCACAAGTAGGTTGCCCTGAGATACCCCTGAGCAAGGTACCGTGCCCGTCACTGCTCCCCGGGCACTTTCAATAGCTGCCCACTGCTGCACGGTGTTTGTGTGCATGGGTTAAAAGCAGAAGTCCAATTTCGTTGTGGTTCACGCTTGCTGTGCTGTGACCTCGCAATGACGAGGGTTGTCACTTTCACTTTCACTTTCTCTTATGCCATTGATTGTTCGCCAGCATCGTTGAAATCATGAACTTCTACAATGACTTCTAGGATCAGGTTTGTTTATGCTTTTAGAGTAATATTTGCAAAGATGGCAGATTTTCTCACTGTTCCATGTCTTTGGAGTGGAGATGACGTCTCTTACAGAAGTTTGCTAAAGTACCAGGGTTTGAGAGCTTGATTTGAAACCCTTTCTCAACCAGTATTTTTCATTTACATTTATGAGTGAAGAACAACACTCAAGATACAGGTTGCGGCATAGTGTGCTGATTTGATTTGACCTTTTAGAGGGGAAAAAAGGCGAACAGCAATCAATCTAGGGTGTGGCTAGTATCATTTAGCCATCATGGGTAGCTGAGGTTGGGACAGTACCTTGCTCAAGGGTACCTCAGGGTAACTCTCTAATCATAGGGTCTAGTCACTAAGCACTTGTCCACCATTGCCCAAGAGTGCTTTATCAATTATTTTTGGTTTATTTTAGTTGATAGAGTGGCTAAGGGTGTTTTATAATTACAAATGGTTTGAAAATTGTTGAGTGTACTTGGACTTCTTTCTATTATAAATATGTTTGATATAATACAGAACAAGTTTATGTTAAAATCTATTGTCAAAGTGCTGTAAGTTATTAAATTACAAAACAGATCAGCAAGTATCAAAGACCTAGAAAACAACCTGGAAATACACAGAATTATTGGTGTTTGCATTAAATCAGAACTTTTTTTTTAACTTAAGGCACAATGTGATAATAAACATGTGACAGTTAAAAAAAGTATTAATTTAATTTTATAATATATAATTTTTTAGCAATCACCAATATGTGTCAGATTGTGTCCTTTTGTCTGGTGTGGTTTTAACTGTTCTCTGATCAGTGTGGGTAGTGTGTGACTATGGAGAGTAGGCTGAATCCACCCCCAAGCCACAGAACATAGCAACACTGCATCACAGGCATTATAAATGTGTCAGAGAAAGGGGGCAGGGTTTGGCTGTTCTAGGGTCAGCGAAAGCAGAGGCTCTGCTGTCAGGGCATGACGAATGCCACCAGTGGTTGAGGATGGAAGCACGGCTAATAGCTGCAGCAGCGGATTTTTGCCTCTGCATCGATCTACAGCAACACAACACCGCCTCTTAGACAGAAAGAGGGAGGACAGAAATAAGAGAGAGCTGATGGTACTGTCCATGTCTATGTGGGTGTGTTTGTGTGTAAGGATCCAGAATTGATTAGAACTGGATCAGGCTGGATTCGGTGCTTTGCTCTGCCCTCTTTCTAAACCAGCTTAATGCATATAGGACTGCACTGCACACACTTTTCTCACAAGCACACCAATACATACGGCCAGATTCTCTCTAAAACACATGCTCAAAAATGGCCTTAATCAACACTGGTTGTTGCAATTCAATAATTTTGATAAATTTCGCATTAAATGTAACACTTAAGTAGGCAATCTTAGTAACATCCACAATCTAGATGGTTGATTGCCTGTCTGCCTCTCAATTCATGTGCATATTATTAATTTAAATGTTTTATTAATTATTTCTGCTCTGCAATCTACTGCAATCAGCAAATATTCTCAATTCCTACATCTTGCTTGTTACTGTTTATCCTTTATACAAGTTTAAAAGAAAAGATAAGCATATTCAAAAATCTATATAAAATTCAAGGTATCATTACTACCATCTCTTTCTGGGTCTATTCAAAGTACAGGATTTTACCTTGAGTCTAGTACTAAGCACAACCCTGAGACATGGCAACACCTTATGATTATAATCATACTTCAAAACATTTATTTATACAAGATATTTATTTTTTGAAAGCTGATAAAAAAGATAAATATTATTAACTAGGACTAATGATGGCCTGATTGTGAAGAAACATGCAGCTGCTAAGATTTCTTTAGGCAATGATGTCTTCAAGGTCCTTATATGTGCCTCAGCACATTACATGTTATGTAATAGATTTAGTATTTAGTAGTTAGATTTGTCCCAAATATTCTGAGATACACTACGTCAGATAAGGAGACAGATGAGTCAGGCTGCATTTCTGCTTACATCGTCCTCTTTAAATGTTTTTATCCTTCAATTCCAAGAGATAATAAAAACAACTGTACCTTTATGGTAATTGGTATTGTACAGGAATTAGCTAAACCAATTAGCTAGGCTTGCATTTAGTATTCAAGTAATTTTCATCTCTTAAATCTGTTGTGCTAAATAAGTGATTGAAGACATTCATTTTCTTCAATTTCTGATCTGTTGTTCAGCAGTTTAGAGTAAGGCAAACAAAATGTATTTAACTTCTCTTTGGTTTGTCAATTAAGTATATTTCAATAGCTTCACTCTTTCAAAAAAAGGGGAAACTGGTAAAATCGTAGGACTGAGCAGCCTTTTGGCCTGATGTTTCATGTAAATTGTTCCATTTCTTTTAGGCTAGTTTAACATATTTGGCTTAATTAGTGAAGAATATGCCTAGTAGTTGGCGGTGGCGGTGGTCTAGTGGTAGGATACTTGCCTATGGACCTATGGCTCAAGCCCACCACTGGGTCCCTGAGCAAGACCCTTAACCCTGAATTAACAACAGAGTTGATCACTGGACCAGAAGGTTATGGGTTCGAATCCCATTCCATTAGGTTGCCCTGAGGGCAAGGTACTGTCCTCATCACTGCTCCCTGGATGCTTTCAATAGCTGTCCCCTGCTGCACGTGTGTGTAGGTAAAATGCAGAGGTTGAATTTTGTTTGAATTTCGAATTTTGTAGTTCACTGTGTTAAAGATAAGAATAGTCACTTAGTTAGAGAACATATTTACAATGATGTACTGAGCAAACAATCACCCTTACATTTTGCAATCCTAGTGCACACCCGCATGCACACGCCCCCATGCACGCACACCCACCCACCCACCCACCACCCACAACCACCCACCCACACACACACACACACCCACCCTCCCAATCACACACCCACACACATTGGTCAATTCCACCCACCCAATCCCACACACCACCCACCCACCCACCCACACACACTCACTCCACAACACAAATACACACCCACTCACAATCGCACCCACCCACCCACACCCACACACACACACACACACACACACACACACACACACACACACACACACACACACACACAACACACACAACACACACAACACACACAACACACACCCACCCACACACACCCACCCACACACCCACACACAAAACCATGTTGGTGTTAATGAATTCCTCACATATAGTTGATTTCTCACAAACACAAAGAAAACTTTGTACACAAAAGCTCTGGATGTATGGCCATAATGTGAACGCTTTCCCCAAAGAACATATGTTCAACACCTTCATATCCCTCTCTACACACAGAACTGGTTTCTTCAAGTCTGGCTTTTTTTTTTTTTTTGCTGGAACTGAAAGCAAGGAAGAAGGCTCATCTATAATATAACAGTTTTATTATTCAGGAGAGAGAGAGAGAGAGAGAGAGAGAGAGAGAGAGAGAGACAGAAAGCTAAAGAGAATAAAAAGGTCATGTATGTATGTGAAATTCATGGTCAATGATGAGTGTGTAAGTGTGTTTCTGCACTGTATGATGCAGTGTGTGTGTACAGATAGTGTGACAAGGTCTGCTCAGCTTTTCTTTCACAGCTCTACAGTGGCCTCACACTAAAAGCTCTCTGACACCAGGGAGCAACCTGAACACACTGCAGAGACAATAACTGACTTTCTCTCTTTCTCTCACACACACACACACACACACACACACACACACACACACACACACACAAGTGCAGACACCGATGGAATCTTGCCAGAGTGACAGAAGGATGGACTTCACCCTGTAGGCCTCTACTCCTTAGCATATGCTGCTCTAGAAATATATCAGCATATAGACAGACAGGCAGACAGACAGACAAATGATCATATTGATATTTTAGTGCCAACACTGTGAATCGTGTCAGTCAATCAGCATTTGCATCGGCAATGTTGTTACACTGTAAATGAAATCAGTGCAGTTTAAGACTTGATTCAAACTTGAACTGGTATTTGGATGAACTTTATGTTGCAAATCACTTGTTGAGCTACACACTACTAATTTATCCATAGTGGTGAATATTTTGTCCAAATTATGAAAAAGATCACCTCATTTTTACCTTTGTCAACACCCCCCCCCCCCCCCAACTTTCTTTAAAGTTTATTGAGGTCTACATAGAATACTTGTTACAAGCTTATGGTTTTCTTTAGAATGTAACCAAATGGGCTGTAATGTGAAATGCAATTCTAAAAAAGTTATCAACGCTATTCATTCTGTGTGCACTAAAACAGAAAACAACTAGCAGTGAGCTGAGTTATAAAACAAGTTGCTACTTAGCTACCAGTGTTCATCAAAATTACAGTTATTGAGGAAAAAAAAGCCTGTAAAGTAAACAGCATTGTAGGAGACTTCTTAACCATCAGACGGTGTTTGAATTAAGTGTTAAGTATCAATTAAACTTTTTTTTTTTTTTTTTTACATATTAAAGTACATTTAGGTAAGCATCTTCTATTCTCATATCAACTGCTCCACCACACTGCTCCACCACACTGCTACACATTATCTACCTGGGCTGCTTTGTTTCACAACACTGCAGCCCTCCACGGATGAATGTACTGTCTGTCGTGCCGTCTGTTGTTGTCTGTCTTGTCTTGTTGCCCTGTGTTGTGTCTTATGTTGTCTTGTGTCTTGTCTTGTGTCTTGTGTTGTGTCTTGTCTTGTGTGTAGCACCAGGGTCCTGGAGGAACGTTATTTCGTTTCACTGTGTACTGTGTATATGGCTGAAATGACAATAAAATCCTACTTGACTTGACTTGACTTGACTTGAACTGGTGCTACTTCAATCACAGTGTAAAATAATTACTGCCTTTGAGACTGTTTGGACTAACAAGTGTAAGTGAAAGGGACTATTTGTCTTTGTGAAACACAACGAAAAGTAACCTCTGCTTTTCACCCTTACACACACATGCAGCAGGAAGCAGTCATATCCAGCGCTCTGGGAGCAGTAATGGGGACATTACCTTGCTCAAGGTTACTTCAGGGCAACCCAGTGGTCTGGGATTCAAACCAACGACTTTTCAACCCTGGGGCCTACGTCCCTAATCACTAGTCCACTGCTGCCCCTATTTTGACTATTCTGTCATTGTTAACCACAGCACAACACCACAATTAATAGCTTCCTCTGCATTTGAACCAAACAGCAAGTGCAGCAAAAGACAGCTATACACTCACAACCTATTTGAGCAGACTTCAGGGGGCCAGTACCTGACTCAGGTCTACCTGCTAGTGGCGGTAACCTACTATTGGTGGCCTAGTGGTTAAAAACTAGGCCCCCACTGTCTTCAGATAAACACAAACACAATAAAAGGATAAACATAAACACATTTAAGGTTCCTGAGTGCTGCAACTGTCTGAGTGCTCACCCTCTCATCTAAAGATCCTGATCCATGTGATACTCATTTATAGTTGTGTATATAATACGACGTATTGTGTCACTTGTGTGCTCGCTTCTTGTTTCTTGCAACTGAGCAGTAGGTTTTGAACTAGCAAAATGGTCTAGATGCTCAAACAAACAAACAAAAAAAACCCAAACATTCCTGTATATATACAGTACTTGACATGGACAATGAGTTTTAATATACCTTCTTTTAAATGGCAGAAAATGGAAATATTCCTTCTCAATATTATCTACCACTATCAGCTAGGAAAAACAGTCATACACTCCCACACACAAATAAGGAATAAACAAATACACACACAGATGTAGCTGTCAGAACCACATCAAAGACAGTGACAGACCCTCTGGCCAGCAATGATGAGAATAAAAAGACCTAAAAAACCTGAGCACGTTTCCTCACATACTTAAGAGAGATACACACACAAATGGACAGTTGCAGTCTCTCATTAGCAGGAAGTAATTTAGCTGTCAAACTCTAGAAAACACTGGGTAAGTGAGGGAGGAGGGGATGGAGGGGGAGAGAGAGAGAGAGAGAAGGATATCATATATATATATATATAACATTTGTCCTGATTCTAACACATCAGCTTTAAAAGCTAACTTTTTACTTTTTGCCTTAAACAGTCATGTGAAAAATTTAGGACACCCTATGAAAGCCTGTGTGTTTTTGTAACATTCTTGGACATATGTATACAATTAAAACTGAATAAAAGACTTTCTCAAAATCTTCTGTAAAATGTAATTTTACAAAAATGTGATTTCTGGTGAGGAGTAAATTAGGACACCCCCACATTTATTCCCAATTAAAATGGCTCAAATCACACACAGGTGTAGCACATCAGGTGCACATGATTAGAACATTGTTACTCAGTGTTTTTTGAAGGAGGTTTGGCCGATTTAAACTTCAGACATTTAGTTTGGTGTGTTCCTGATTGTTGAGGTGATAGTGAACACCATGGTGAGATCAAAAGAGCTGTTTGAGGCCTTCAGAAATATGATTGTAGCAGCTTATAAGTCTGGTAAGGGACTTAAAAAGATCTCAAAAGAATTTGCAAACAGCCAAAACAACTGCCAGCATGCCCAGGTCTGGCCGTCCAAGCAAGTTCACCCTGAGAGCAGACTACAAGATGCTTAAACAAGTCTTCAAAAAGCCTAAAATGTCATCATGGGACCTACAGCAGGCTCTTGCTACTGTTGATGTGAAAGTGCAAGCCTCTACAATATGAAAGAGACTGCACAACTTTAACTTGCATGGTAGGAGTGCAAGGTGAAAAGCTTTGCTCTCTAAGAGAAACATACAGGCCAGACTGAAGTTTGCTAGCGAGAACGAAGACAAAGACTTCTGGAATAATGTTCTTTGGACAGATGAGTCTAAAATTGAATTATCTGGACACCAGAACAGAGGACATGTCTGATGTAAACCAAATACAGCGTTCCAGGAAAAGAACCTCATACCAACTGTGAAACATGGAAGTGGAAGTGTCATGGTTTGGAGATGCTTTGCTACAGCAGGACCTGGTCAGCTCACCACCATAGAAACCACCATAGAAACCACCATGAATTTATACCATGTATCAGAGGGTGCTTGAGGAACATGTGAGACCATCTGTAAGAACATTAAAGCTCAAGTGGAACTGGACCCTGCAACATGACAATGACCCAAAACATACATCTCACAGCTTAAAGAATTCTGCATTGAGGAGTGGGGCAAACTTTCCTCAGACCGATATCAGAAACTGGTAAATGCTACAAGAAGCATCTTCCTGTGGTAACACTAGCTTTTAGGGGGTAGGGTGTCCTAACTTTTTCCTCAGTTAGAATACACATTTTTGTTGATATCTTTTGTTTAATGAATTAATCAAGGTTTACCTGCAATTAAATCACTTTCTTTTCCAGAGATAAATAAATACAAGATTAGACATCAATATGTGAACATTTCTTAATAAAGGACTGAATATTTAATGGGGTTTCCTAATTTTTTCACGACTGCATATCAAACACCTTCACTGCTGCCACTGTAATAAGATCATCAATATTACACACTTCAACTGTTATTGATTTTAAAGCTGTGGCTGATCTGTGTATTCTGTATGTAATAACCAGCCCTAAATGTATTACTTAAACTTAGACTATTTTGTTAGCGCTGTTTTTCGCTAGTTTTCCTGCAAGGTCAAGATCTTCTGTGCTGAAAATGTGTGTGTGTGTGTGTGTTTCGATGTCTAGTGTGTAAGGTTGGGTGAAGTGACAGTCTGCATCTCAGGGATGATGGCTGCGTCACTGTGCTTATAAAGACCGATGACTGGGGCAAAAAATATAGAAGCCTGAATCAGCTCTCTGTGTAAGTGCTGACATCACATACACACACAGAATCAATACACATCATATACATATGTTCTTACTTGTACACTATTTCTCTTTGGAAAGTTCAGTTTTATTTAAAACATTGGAGGAGCATTAACACTTTTACAGCATTGGAAGAGTGAAAGATTGAAATCAGTTCAAGGAAAGAAATGTAATGGCAAGATCTTTGATCTTATTTTAATCATTAATCATAAATTCAGGTGTACAGTTTCAAAGCCTAATGTATTATGTGATGTGTAATAAATGTGTAAACTGTGTCTTCAATCACTCTAAGTATCCATTATCAAAGAGACGTCTAGCCAATTGTTGTGTATGAGAAATCTATTATACTTAAGGCTTGTTTGGCAGCCAGTTAGGGATGTCATAAGAACCAATAGTATGGTACCAAGTCGATACCAAACTCAAAGAAGAATGATTTTCCTTGTTTTTCAACTGTACTGGAGGGTATGGAATGCATTTTTTAATCTGATGGGAGTAGCATACATGCTCACAAGTGTACCCTGCAGAACATCATACGTTAAAAGTGTCTTTTGACACAGAGCACCACAAGCTTCCTCTGCATTGAATTTAACATATTCACAAGGTAAGGCAATGTAAAGCCATGTATGGATGGAAGCTTTTGAATGCTGTCATCGACTTTTCAGATGAAAGGAAGAAACAATTAGCACACCATCTTAGCAAAGCATGGCAAAGATATCTGTATGTATTAAAAAAAATCAAATAGTTTCAGTTCATGTTAACATTACATAAATGTATACAAAGTGTTATGTTTGATGTTCTGAAACATACTAGCCTATTTGCTGGAGAGCTGTGTGAACAGATCAACAGATAGTTTGGCTAAACTCTAAAGGCCCCATAAAAGGTCACACATATAACTTGACACCACTTTTTCAGATAATTCTTAAACTGTTTTAATAAAGGAGTGTATTTTGAAGCAAATACAGTTTAAGTATTGTTTTTGTTTTGTAATTATTGTGGTATTAAACTGGAGCTGAGAATCCTGGAATTGTACAGGTGTTTGCTTGTGTGACATCCCTTCAGCCAATAATAAAAGAAATGTTGATGAGAAAGCAGAAAAAAAGGACTCCAAGAAATAAACAAATTCTGATAGTTAATTTACCAAAGACAATTAAGGAACTAATGCAGGAAAACAGGGTTCACATTACTAGACAGCTCCCAAAAAACATATGTCAACATTAGCCTCATACAAAAAAACTACATTTTAGGCTCCTGACAAAAAATTTACCATCCCTAATTTTGAATATTATTAAAAATCTGTGATTTGAAAAATGTACTGTGCAAGTGGGATGACCGATAGGTCTTCTCTCTGTGACAGACATTTGTGGACTGTGATTTCTGTTTCAATACGTTATTAAACTATGAGGTCAGTATAATAAGGAGACTAAGAAGGAAAATTGTCATGACTGTTATAAAAATAAGACTTTTTGTCTTATTGAGAAAAAGTAGATGACGGCCCTTTCATCACTGTTTATGCTGCCACCTGCTGCAAACATTCATTCACTACATGTAACAACATAATGTCTCTCACAACATCCAGTTTCAAACTGCTCTTAATACTCCCTAAAACACCGCTTTCTGGACTTCTTCCAATTCATTTTCTCCCCGTAATATACGATCATACATATATACATACATATACACACACAACGATTTTCAGAGGTTTTCTCTTGGTAAGATCTCCAAGTCTGCTTGACTAATTAGGCCTTAATCTTTGAGTCAGTTGTAAAAAATGTCTAAGTTCTAAGTTTCTTTCTACAAGGTGAGATGTAGCAAATGTGTAAACTGTGTCTACAATGTCTCACCAAATGAAAGAGTAGAAGAAAAAAACTACAAAAGTTACTATATACTGATTGTTATAACAGGCATTGGAATTTCCTAAAAGCACAGACCTTTTCCCATGTTGAACACAGAAAATTAGATCTTGATGTAATTTAACTGTGATAACACACTGTTGTATTGCCCTACTTGATAGACAATATTAAACTACAGTAAAAAATACATCGCAGTGTTAATAGAAAACAAACTCAGTTTAACATAATACTTCAGTGGCTGAGTTGCTGTGCAGGACAAAGTTTCCCAACTTTAAGGTACTGCACTGAAAAGATAAACTCTTTTATAAACCAATTTTTATTTTAATAAACCAATATGAGCTTATAAAATAGTTTTCCACTGAGCACATTTACCTGTGAATAGGCTGAGCACGTTTTCTACTGTGTACTTGTGAATATGCATAATGACAAATCAGAACTGAAGGGACTGTCCTGAGTCTTAACCTCTTAAGCTGAAGGACAGTGCACAGGTTGGGGGATGCAGAGGCTTGTAAAAGGAAATAGAAAGCAGTATTGCTTTCTGACTGTGTCAGCATCAGAAGTGATACTGATTTGGGATCAAGCCAACCTTTACACCCTGCACAGAATGTCTTAAATAAAAAAACAAGCTAAAACACCTGCCTCACATATCAATCATGTCTTGCGCATGAATCGAGGCTGAGGAAAAGCATCACGGATGTATTTCCAAGCAAAAATAAAAGAGAGAGTATTTCAATCCCTGCTGTTATTTCTGATAAAAAAAAAAAACACCTTTTCCTGACACATTTCAGACCAAATTACCTACTCACTGCACTTCCATCTCCCTAATCCGGCATGGTCGCTATAGCAACAGCACCCCTCAATCACCCTGACAACAGGCAAGCTCCACCACCATCCCATAGTGGCACCCCATTGGCATGACAACAGAAACATGCTTCCTCTGCTTTTTCTGAGTGAATGAGTGCAGCAACAATGCTAAGTGCGCTCACACGCTCACACACACACACACACTTCTCATTTCCAATTAGATACACAACACTGGCAATGGACAAATTGCAAAAGTCACAAAAAAAAAAAAAATCTACAAAGTTCAATATAATGTTGTAAACGTAATCCAACTGTTTTTAATGCCAGTGCTTCATTGTATTGTGCATTCTGTCAACAGCCTAATAAAACTTTGCATGCCAATGGGCAAATGGGCAGAGATTTGATTATTAGAATATCTAAAACATACAGGTGAGGAATTATATTAAGAAACACTTAAAGTGTGACCATTCTGAAAATCTGGTTTCTCAGATTTTACCTTATGGTTGTCACAAAAACAGTTCATTATCACTATATAATATATTGATATCATTATCAATGTTTTGGTATTAAAACAAGAGTAGTCATTATTGTCAGTCAATTGATTGGCCAACTGACAGATTGGCACAATTTTTAACCCATTATGTCCATCCATTATCTGCCGCTTGTCCCAAACGGGGTCGCGGGGGAGTGCTGGCGTCCAACCCAGCGCACACAGGGCGTGTATTTATCTAAAATAAGGTTACTTTATGCTGTTGTTAGAAGCTTAGACTTTATGTTTATCACATGTTGGATGACAGTTTAGCTACTCCTTTAATAGATTACTGATTAGATGACCAATTTAACTTTTGGGTTTATATTGATAAATATAATTAGTTGACTGAATAATCAATACCCCGGTAGTGTGCTCCTCCTGCCATTATTGTCTGCCTCTGTTTGCGCCACTTAACGAAGCACAAAGCAGAGCATTGTGCAGGCAAACCCAATTAAACCCTGGTGCTTGTTGTTTTAGAGCTAATCAAGTCAAGCGCAGTGAATAAAGTATTACTGACTGATACAC
The DNA here is from genome assembly GCA_017165825.1 of Hepsetus odoe. Taxonomy (NCBI): domain Eukaryota; kingdom Metazoa; phylum Chordata; class Actinopteri; order Characiformes; family Hepsetidae; genus Hepsetus; species Hepsetus odoe. The sequence continues at coordinate 8,074,780 of CM029388.1, forward strand.
AACACACACAACAAGCCTGCTGCTACGAGCATTAGAGCACCTCATTGACTCTAAATGAAAGGACTGCCCTGGGGTGTGTTGGCTTGCTTTCTCTCTCATTGTCTTTGTTTTTTATTTCTAATTGTGAAAGCACAATGCAACAGGCCTGTTTCAGGTTTGTTAGCACTATAATAGCTCCTTTTTACCAGGTGATGACCAAGCCGGTCTAATTATTCTCTATTCTGTACCTGCTGACACCGCATTAGCAATAAAACGAGCTATGTATGGTATGAACATCACATATCACTGACTGTATAGTCTCAAGCACACACACACACACACACACACACTTTTCTTTTGGCCCAATGTAGTTGAACATCATTACAAATATAGAACGCATCAACTTTTAAATTAATATGCATCTTTTATTACCCATTCAAATGACAGTATTGCATCAAGTTTCCTCAGCATTTCATTGGGCTCAAGGCAACCAAGTTCTTTCAGACGTCAACTTTTTACTTCCTGCAATTAAAGACGCTTAATATTGGTGGCTTGAAGAACTGCTAATCATGGAGGGCAAATGTTCACAAAAGCGGTTACAAATCAGTGTTATTAGCTAGTATATGTCACCATAGTTCAGAGGAGTATGAGCCAAATTCATTGACAAACTTGCAAGAGTGGGATTTTAGAAAAGACCAAAGCTCACACTAAACCATACATGAGTCAGGATGCAGGCACTTTAGTAAATTACCCTGAGATACCCTTGAGCAAGGTATCATCCCCGTCATTGCTCCCTGGGCGCTTTCAATTGCTGCACGTGTTTGTGTGTGGATTAAATGCAGAGGTGTAATTTTGTTGCCGTTCACTGTGTTGTGCTGTGTAAACTGATTTGTATTACACAGGACTAAGTTAAAATCTACACTATTTTGACATATCTTGATTATATTACATTAACACAAACCTGACAAAAAGTATGCTAAAGAAAAGACAACACTGTGCTGTAACATATGTTCACTGGGAAAAGATGGGCACAACTGAATCAAATGAACATCAGGAAACACAGATAGACAAATAAACGAGTGTATCTGCCCTCCTGTTTAAGTAAGTAGATTAGAACACAAAACTGTGGACTAGAACACAGGACTAGAACACAAAATGTGCAGAGACTGCAGTTAGTCTCTCTGCATTAAGCTGAGCTTTGAGAAAACATGACAGAGCATTTCAAAAACATCTCCCTGATTTATGATGCAGCCAAAGAGAAGCTGACAGGCAAAAAAGAAGCATCCTGAGTTTACCACAGCACAAGTGCAGAGGCAAAGGTTTATGCATAGTCTGAGAACTTGAGGAAAAAGGGGAAAAGGTGTGGGGTTTGAGGTTTTAAGGCAAGAGTTAGAGTGTACAGAACTGGATATAAAAGCATTTCTTTCAGGAAGCACATTTAGCCTTTACTGATAGTGATTAAAGCTTTTGTTCTACAAAGATGAGCAAATTAACTAATATAGTTACATACCATCAAACCAACTAGAACTATAATCTCAATTGCAGCAACAGTCCATTTTTAAGTGTACAACAAACACAATCATTTTATTTATATTTACTAAACAAACCCTGCAGTGAATCCATACATTTTTTTAAATGATGTAATATTGCAGAAAAATCTACTTTTTTGCCTGCATGTAGATTTTAAATTTAACAAAGACTTCCTTAAAAGGAGCATTTAACAACAGAACTTTTTTTTTTATTCATGAAATGTCCCATTAAAGGACAAATTATTGAATAATGGCAGCCTTTTGGCTCTATCATTCTGACATACACTAAGAAATAGAAACAGAGAAAGAAAATGTTAGGAAATGCCTAAAAAGTGATTTTATTAGACTGAACCAAGTTCTCAAGAACCAAGACTCATTTTTAGAAAAGAAGAACACACACACCTGTGCTACCTTAAAATCAAGGATTTGATTTAATAATAATTCTCTTAAACATCAACTGGAATAAATCTGTCGGAATTAAGCAGATCTGAAAACATGCAGATTAAACTTTTATAAATACCACTAAGGCGCTTGCTTGTGTTCTTAATGCCTTATCAGACAGATAATCCCACTAAGATCTTGTCACCACACAGCAGAAACTGACGAGTCATGCAGCGGTCATGACGTTCCTTCTCACACACACACACTTCAGTTTGAATAAGTGGGTGCCTGCATCACATCACACGCCATCCGTCTCCCATTCTCTCTCTCTCTCTCTCTCTCTCTCTCTCTCTCTCACACACACACACACAAATACAAATAAATCAGTTTTCCCAACACGGCCAGTGATGGATATAGTTAATCAAGCTGTTCAGTTCTCTTTCAGTAACACAGCTGCATTACAGTCTTCAGGGCAGCTGATAAAAAACACTGATGATGACTCACACACTGCACCTAGACATAGAAAACAGAGAGCTCTTAAGCAGCTACTGCTCATGCCCTTCCTCAGCTGAGCACAATATACTGTATGAAGGCAGATACCACTCACGTGCATGCAATAAAGGTAAAGGTTTCACACAAAACTTTAAAAATATTAGTTATAGATTTACTAAATGCGGCACTTATGATTGAAAGAGTACGTCTATCATCAGAACAGCAGGTAGCACACAGTATAACTCATGCTGAGGAATAAATACAACACATATAAACATCATGTATGTGCATATGCATGCTGTTGGCCACATAATTCAGCTGATCTGTCAAAGCCAACTTTGCACTCTGTGTGAACCTATTATGAACATTATTAATATTTATCAAATGGCTAATTGTTTTAAAATAAATCGAAAAGTTAAACATTTACAGCATTTTTTTAGCCCTTTCATTGAAGAGCAGCGCATTCTGTTATTGACTATAGGAGTAGATAAAATGTGTCTTCAGGTGTTTTTTTTTTACTGTCTTTTATTTAGTAACACTATTTTAATCATATAAATACATATAATCCATCAGATCATCAGAACAAAAACAGATTTTTGGAGTGTTTTGTTTGTTTATTTAAATGTAATTTATGTCAAATTAAGAAGTGAAACTTCACGAGTACTTCCCCAAGTACTCAAATCCTTTGTTATTTGTCTGTAGACAATGGAGACAAGCTTGTGTCAAAACAATAGATCAGGGGAAACCTCTGTGTCTTTCTCTTTCACATCAACAGCTTGTCCTCTCTCAATATCCTTCTCTATAACAATCACAATTTTGCATCTCTGACTTTATCTCCAAATCATCCAGTCTCCCTCTAATATACTAATTTCTAGAACTGTACATCCTCATCACTCCAAATGCAAATCTCAGCCACCTCCAGCTCTGCAGCCTGTCTGTTTGTCAGTGTCACCGTCTCTTCCCTGTATAACTTAGCTGGTCTCACTATCGTTATTAAACCTTGCCTTTTGCTTTTGCTGGTAACCATCTGTCATGGATCATTCCAGTGACAATTCTCCACCCATTCCATCTTGCCTGCATTCTCTTTAAAAAAAGAGGAGATATGGAAACACCACAGCCTTGCTAATTTTGGCCAATCACACAAAATGAGAGTTTGGCAATCAAGAGAACTTGATCAGACAGCTAAACAAAAGCCCAAAGGTCAATAAGTCAATAAGATCCAGAGTTTCTTTGTGGAGATGGGAGAACTTTACAGAAGGACAACCATCAGTGCAGACAAATCAAGATGGAAAACATCACTTAAAAGCACATGACAGCAGGCAGGAAGTCTGCCAAAACCAATCTATCTAAACTACTCTCAGATCATTAGCGGCAAAAACCTCTGGCCTGATAAAATGAAAATTGAACTATATGGCCACAATATCCAGCAATGTGTTTGGAAAAACCAAGAAAACCAAGCATCGTATTATTTGTATCTTCCTTACAATAAAACACGGTGAGGAAAGCATCACACTGTGGAGATGTTTTTCTGTGACAGGGACTGGGAATCTTGTCAGATGCATGGCAATGAATGATTTCAAAAAGTCCAAAAGGGAAATTGTTAATTGCGTTTAAGTCATTAAAAAACCTTTGCTCTTTTTCCATAGCTTTTGTGATTAAGTTACTCTAAACTGGCAGAGAAAAAGTTATGCTGGTGCTATGATACACTTCCACAAACCTGTTTTGCTAGCATTAGTTTTTGATAAGTTTCCTGTTTTTGAAATAAAACCAGGCACACACTGCAACCTGACTTTCATCCCATTGACTGAATACACCTGATTTTAATTTAATGAAGAGATTCACATACTTCTGTCATTAAAACTCAAAAAATAATGACAAAGTATTAGTTTTTTTATCTTAGTTGTTCAAATGGGTTGTATGTATCTACCTTTTTGGACTTTAATGAAAATATAATGATGTTAAAAGTTATATTTTGTGCAAAAACAGAAAACAGTTTTCACCATGACGGGTTCACAAAGTTTCTACCACCATGCTTTTCCATCTACGTAAGGAAAAACAGTGATTGCACAAGAGGTTAATTATACTAAAGAGCTGACTTATTGTCAACATTCACCACCAGGATAAGGAACTAAACAAAATCAAAACAATTTAAAATCAAGTTAGTTTTAGTTTTATTAAAACAAATTTTACCAAACAGACTAATGAAAGGAATGCAATATTTTGTGTAGCATTTTAATACGTCACTCTTCTCTTTCATCAAGTGACCCATATTCAAGTCATTTAAATATGAGTTTAACAAACTACATTTATTACCGGCATTCAAATATGCATTCAGTTAATTTATATTTGCAAGGATTTTTATAATTATAGGATAATGCCTTTTATTCTGTCAAGTTTAATAATATAAAAGTACAAAAATGAAGCACTGACTGACCAACACTTGATCTTTCCCTTACTCCTCTAATGTTCAAGCTGAATAAAAATTCATCTTTAATACATATCTTCTTTGCTCCCTAAAATGAATGAATCACACAGAAGGTCAGTCATGTCATACTACTCCACTAAACTTACATTTCATTAGACTGGCCCTCTTTGTTTTTCAGTCTGTTGACTGACTACTGGCATTCTTTATACCTGCTTCAATACTTTCACAGTTTGAATGACCAAACTGCTATGAGTTATTGAGTTATTACTATACTTTTTTGTGTTGATAGATCCCTTCAGTCTTTTCACCTCACACATTTCTTGGCCCAGACGTTCAATAGCCATTTTCCAAGCTGCCCCTTCTGTAATAGTTCTTAAAGATTAAGTCAGCAAAGTCTGCACAGTTTGGCGGTGCTTTTTGTTATGATGATCTATTAGTTCCTCTTATCTGAGCTGATTAGTTCCAAACAAATGAGTTAAAACACTTTAATTTACATACATTTAAGATTAGAATGAACTTCATTCTTTAGAATATCTTGTGGGCAGCAGAGTTGTCAGCTGCTTAATATATTTTTATAGCGTGTGTATTCTAACATGTGTGTGCAGCTCAGTGCCCCAAATGAAATCAGATAAGCACTTCCGTCACCAAGATTTACAGTACACAGATGATACTGTATATATTGTGGTATCATTAGCATATTTTACAATAACATTGCAGTAAACACTGTGTAAGACTTTAATATAATCTGCCTGCACTTTCTCAAAAATAAGGGTTTCAGAACTGTTGGTTCCGAGCATACAGTTTATGCAAATAAGATCAAATATGAAGAACCTCCGCATGTGAAAATGTTTTTGGAAGATCACTTGTAGTGAAATGTGTTCCTAGAATTCACACAGGTTGCTGTGAGGCTGTTAAACAGACATTATGTGCATACGCCATGCTTCTTTATTTTTTCTTTTTAACTGTGTTTTTTACCCACAGAACTTTATCTTTAAGCTGGAAATTGAACCTAAACTTTTCAAACACTAAAAGAACAGATCCAGACTGAATTGTCAGAGCTGTAAAAAAAAAAAACCACACAAACACACACACACACAAACACACACACACACAAACCTGAATGTATTTACATGAGCTTTTCTGAGATGAAAGGAAACGGTGATCTCCTTTTGGTTTCGTGTGTGTGAGATTTTTTGCTGGAGATATTTTTGGCAGTAGAAAACAGTCAAGAAGAACAGTGCTCTTGGCTGCCTTATATTTGCAGCTTTGTGTGTGTGTGTGTGTCTGGGGGCTTTGCTGATGTAGTCTGTAGACATGTTGCCTTAAATGAACCGCCATGAAAGCCGCCTGTTCCACTGCAAGACTAAATCTCTGCCGTGTGTATGCAGATTTCACTTTGTGAGTGTCTGGGACAACTGGGGAAAGATGGATTTAGTGGGATGAAGGGTGGAAGACATAATGCATAATGATCTGAAATGACAGAAACAGGACATAGAGAGAGAGAGAGAGAGAGAGAGAGACAGAGACAGAGAGAGACAGAGACAGAGAGAGAGAGACAGAGAGAGACAGAGACAGAGAGAGACAGAGACAGAGAGAGAGAGACAGAGAGAAACAGTGTCAGTATGGGTCTGCCAGACGCTGACAGTACAACGACTGAGAGATGAGCTATTGATCTGCTCTCACACACTCTAAGATCGAGAACAGAAACAATCTGCAGGACACATTCTGATCTCTCCCTCCTTCAGAGTCAGCGACACCAGATTTGAACTCTGACACTGATTCTAACAGTAGTACCGTAATGTTCCAGAACATATAAAGGCATTAATATAAAAATATCTACCTTCATCTGGATCTTTACATTAAATGGAATTCTTTAGAAAATGCTTAAACCCAACTATAGATGTTAATGTTAGTACAAATATGTAGGGAGCACATAAAGACACTTCTTACAGCCACTAATACTTATTCTGATGTGTATTCAACATTTTTACAGCGGGATCAACAGTTCAGAGTAACGGTGAGTGTGGAAGAGAGGTGAAGAAGAGAGTGCAGGCAGGTTGGAATGGGTGGAGAAGAGTGGCTGGAGTGATTTGTGACAGACGGGTACCAGCTAGAGTAAAAGGAAAGGTTTACAGGACAGTAGTGAGACCAGCTATGTTGTATGGGTTGGAGACGGTGGCACTGATGAAAAGACAGGAGGCAGAGCTGGAGGAGTTAAAGATGCTGAGATTTTTTTTTTCCTTGGGTGTGATACCCTAGTGGTAAGTACCCTACCACTAGACCTCTGACACCGTTGAAGTAGTCTGTAGTCTGTCAAGCATGTCTGCGTCATAGCTCCAGTTGTAAACTAAAGAAACAAAGTTTAGATTTCTTGGCAGATCATAACTCAAATTTCTTGTAAGTCAAATCAGTTTTCCCCATTGAAATGAATTGAAATGCCATCAGTCCGTTCCGGACCCCCAAAAAACACTGCATTTTTTTTTTGTTACATGTTTTTAAATAAGAAAAAAGTGCTTATAAATAACAAATATTGTATTAAAACACAATACAATAGAATGTACTGCAATAAACTGGTTTCATTAAGTATAATGTACAGCATTTGCCTTGGAGATCTGATGACTTGAAGATACTGACGAAGATGGAGGAGAAAGGCTGAACTGAATAACTGATTCTTATTGGCTGATTTTTGCCTGTTTACGCTGTTTACACTTTCCTCACTTTTTCAATAAAAACTGTCTAATGTGTCTGTTTCAGGTGCAGATTGTAGAAGTGCTGCGCTCATACTGCTTTGCCAAGTCGACTACATGCACACCTTGGTCATGTTTTTCAATAATTTATTTCTTTAATTCAATGCATATCATCCGCTTCTTCTTCTCTGCACTGTCCTTCGCACTAACTTTCTTCGGACACATAGTTGGAAAAATAAAGTTTTGCAGAATAACTGCAAGCACAAATGCGAGCACAACGCTGACGTTTCCACTGCGAGCTAACCGCTTCAAGTGAACAAGTGAGACACAGGATGCTGAGCGGATGTTGTTCACTGTGTCAACTAGCGGTGGGTATCTGAAGCTGGCTAGTAACCTGAATTTCAGCTCTCAACTGAAAGTAAAAAAACGGCCGAGAGATCCTCGGCTCAAATTATTATATGAATTATTATATTATATGATCACTCATTAGACCAATTTATCCTTGTCATTGTGAAACGCAGCACAGCACAACACAACGAAACTCAGTCTCTGCATTTCACCCATACACACACGTGCAGCAGGGGGCAGCTATTGAAAGTGCCCAGGGAGCAGTGACGGGGATAGTACCTTGCTCAAGGGTACCTTAGGGCAACCTACTGTTGAGGGAATCGAACCCACAATCTTCCAATCTGGGGCCAACTCCTTAACCACTAGGCCATCGCTCATATACCTATATTACATATACTCTGTTATGCTGTTTCGTAGTTTGTAAATATTGTGCTGTTTGTATCATATTGGTACACTTTATAGAGTCGGTTTCATTTACATTTACATTTGTGGCATTTAGCAGACGTTCCTATCCAGAGTGACCTCCATATCCTAATTAACCCTGGAGCAATTCAGGGTTAAAGGTCTTGCTCAGGAACACATTGTTGGTTGTGCTGGAGATGGGATTTGAACCTGCAACCTCCTGATCCATAAGTCTATAGGCAAGTACCCTACCACTGCTGCTTGTTGAGTGTGTGTTGCAGTCATTTGAATAGTCATTTAGGTAAGAAATACAGTGCACTTGAAGCTGTACGGTGTGTAGATGACAATAAATACTGAATCTCTTGATCTAAACGATTGCATTCATTTAGGCTGACCATGAGCATTTTCCAGTTTATAAGTTTAATTATTCCTGCTATCATTACAATCACAACTTTTCATTATAAAAAAGATGGTAAAAGTTCAATGTTCTGCTGCATTCAAAAAAACAAGCATGGCCATCTGAGGTTAATAAAAGAAAGTGGACTGGAATTGGCCCATAGAAAATGATTAAATAGATGAATATATTGTGGTTATATAGTACTCTGAATGCACTGAGGTAGCAACTGAACTCATATATCAACCACTGAGTACATGCATGAATAGAGGAGTGAAAGAGTTCAAAAAAGTGAAGGTGTGAGTGACAGAAAGACAGTAAGCAATATAGCGCAGCCTTCACACTGTCTGAAACACACCAAATAAATGCCACTCAGCGTCAAAGCACATTACGCCTGAGCATGTGCGTAAGAGTGGGTACCACTGAGACTGAGGCGTGTAAATAAATGCACATAGCCTATAGATAAAATGTATGTTTATGCACATAAATACATGGGTAATGTATTCTTTGTTGAGAGAAATAAGTTTAAAATGTGGTTTGTTCAAATAAACAGAAATTACCCCCATATTTGCCAAAAGCCAACACTGCAGAAAATATGAGCAGATGAAAACAAGAATGTAGTGAAATGTTAAAGGGAAAAAACAGGAGAAATGAGGAGGGGGAAAGAGGTCAGAGATGAAAAAGCAAGTGTGGGCTATTGATATGATGAGGACAGGAGAAAGAATAAAAAAGAAAAAAGGAAATGGAGTTGAATACATTTTAGATATTGGTGAGCGATCTGACCAAAACATATAACATCTTCTTACATCCTCTTCTTCATGATTTTTTCCAGTAGTGACATAAATGTATTAATGCGTTTTCAACAAATCACACATTCCAATGTACTAATAGTGCTTTTTTTAAAGAAACATAGTAAAAGAGAAAAAGATGAAATAATGATAAAAGTCTGAGGGAAAGAACTGGAAAAAAACGAGAGTTCATAGCAATGTAACAGCACTCACTGGATGCTTGGCTGACAATCTGCCGCTCACAGTACTTGTCTGGTTCCATGTGGAAGAGATGAACGACTGAGAAAGAGGAAGATAGGAAGATAGATAGATAGATAGATAGATAGATAGATAGATAGATAGATAGATAAAGAGATAGATAGATAGAGAGAGAGAGAGAGAGAGAGAGAGAGAGAGAATGCTTAGGAAATGATTTGATTAGACTGAACCAAGTTAATGACGCATTACTAGAAAACACAACACACATACAGCAGTGTAGGTCAGCGATGGCCTAGTGGTTAGGGACTAGGCCCCAGGATCAGAAGGTCATAGGTTCAAATTCCAGACCAGCAGGTTGCACTGAGGTACCCTTGAGCAAGGTATCATCCCCATCACTGCTCCCCAAGAGCATTAAATAGCTGCCCCCTGCTGCATGGTGTGTGTGGGTTAAATGCAGAGGCTGTATTTCGTTGTGGTGCACTGTGTGTTGTGCTGTGTTTCACAACATACACATACATACTTGTGCCACCTCAAAATCAAGGATTTGATTTAATAATGGAAAAGTTGGCTCCTCAGTACTGATGGTGAGCATTCAGAACATAAACACTGAGTCTTATATTATGTATTTTGTGATCTGCCAAATATATAATAATAATAATCTGTTTGGGATAGAAAACAGGAGTGAACTTATAACTGAACTAATAACCAGGTGGTGCCACCTAGTGTTATGTTAGCAAAAGGAGCATCTTTTAAGCTGCTTAAATCAACAACTAGAAAAAAATGTCTACACACTTTTGGAAATAATGTATAATGATAATGTAAAACTAATGTATACTTTTCAGTGTTCTCCCAGTTAATTCCAATTAAACTTGCATTTGGATATGTACTACACATTTATTTGTAGTGAAATGTTTTTTGAACCAAATTTTTAAATTAAGCTTGGTCAAAAAAGCATGGCATACAAGCACAGCTTGGCTTCAGTCCTAATATTACAACAAAATCATACATGATATAAATATGCTTACAATTATTGTTTGTATTTAAAACAATATTTAATAGGAAAGGGACTTCTAACATGAGTACACTGAACTTCCATTGCCCTACCTTTGACACACAAGACAGAATTCCATCTACAAAAGTAGACTTGATCTTGTGAACCTATAGGGGGAAAATAAAAGGTTAGAAACACAAATGTAACTAGAAAATATATTTAAACTTGTTTCACACACACACACCTGTCTGTATTCCAGAATAATTTTGGGCAAGGGGTGCAGATCTTGGAGTTGCAATAGCTATATATTAAAAAAGAGAAAGTCTAATCATTACTCTTCTGGCGTGAAGACAGAAACAGCACTACAGTGAAACTTTTATAATTACACAATTACATACTTATTACATTTACATTTATGGCATTTAGCAGACGCTATTATCCAGAGCGACTTCCATGTCCTAATTAGAGGGACAGTCCCCCCGGAGCAATTCAGGGTTAAGGGTCTTGCTCAGGGACTCAGTGGTGGTAGTGCTAGAGGTGGGATTCGAACCTGGGACCTCTTAATCCATAGGTCAATAGGCAAGTACACTACATACTACATACACATTTACCTTTTGGATCAAGCAGTCTGTGTAAGCTCTTGAGACTTCTTTGACTGAATTTTATTTTATACTTTTAATTAAGTACTGAAAATGAACCGAATGTCCCAAAAGTTGTTTTGTTTGCTGGCAATAAGCATAAGTATCATATGCCATGTTTTCCACTAAGGTTCATATAATGTGTGGTTTAATGCATCAAAGCACTTCATATCATGCTAGCCTTATTAAGCCTTAATAAGCTATGTTAATATGCTTGTTACCGCAGCCTCTGAAGTGGATTGCTGTTGTTTGAGAATAGTTTTGGGCAACTTCTTATTCTCACAGCGCTCATGCAGACGCAGCTTCTCAAACAGAACCTGGGAACAAAGCAGACAGGTATTAGTGTGGGTAAATATATACAAATACAAGGTCAAATTACCTGTAGAAACAGCAGCTGTTTTCCACTACTGATCATTAAGAGCTTCCTTGCTCACAGAACACAGTGGCTTTTATTTTGTCCTGGGAAAATACCTGATAAATCAGTGTACTAAAGAGACTCATGTCAATTCACAGAGTTTCCAATGTCATATTTTAGCAATAGCAAGCCTGATCACATACACACATGCAAACACTGACCAGCCGAAGTTGAGCACTGCTGGACACCATGAACTGCTGGCCTGCAGCTCGATGAGCATCCTGCTCCAACTGTTTCAGCTTTGTCTGAGAAAAAAACAGAAAAAGTTAAAGACAATGGGAGAGAGAGAGAGGGCGAGAGAGAGAGGGAAAGAAAATGCTATTTATAATCATCTCCTTATCCCTCACATACACATGCACACATGTGCACGCACGCACACACACAGGGCAGCAGTGGCCTAGTGGTTAGTGGTTGGCCACAGGATCGGAAGATTGTGGGTTCAAACCCCTTACCAGTAGGTTGCTGTCATTGCTCCCTGGGTGCTTTCATAGCTGCCCCCTGCTGCACAGAGTGTGTTTGTGCGGATTGGTTAAATGTGTCCAATATCGTTGTGGTTCACTGTGCTGTGCTGTCTTCTCACAATGACAAGAATAGTCACTTTCATACATACATACATACATACACACACACACACACACACACACACACACTCCAATTCCAGTATGCGTGGGTTTTCCTCTGGTGGTCTGGTACTTTCCACAGTCCAAAGACATGCAGGTCAAGTGAAATGGAGATGTTCAATTACTCCAGAGAGTGTGTGAGTGCATCTGCCCAGTGAGGAGCTGGTGACCTATCCAGGATATATGTGTGTGTTTCCACAACCATGTGTGAGAAAAAGATGAGCAACTCTAGGAACTGAAATGAATCACATAAAAGATAAGAAATTATGAAGAGAATAGCCACTGACAGGGATGTGGATGAGAGAGATATTTTCTTTAACTAATTTATAGTTTAACTAATTTATTATTACCCCCAGCATCTGTGATGTCTTTTTCAAGGCCTCTTTATCTACATGGATCTTGTGGCTCTCCATAGCTGAGTGAGCAAAAAAGAACAAAAAGAGAAATAGCATTCCAGGGTATTTTACATTAATAATATTTTTAAAAGTTGCATTATTACAGTTTACCTGCTAATAATGGAATCATCTTCTGTTCCATGCAGAAGTATAGCTGCCACAGACCTTGCGTCTACCAAAGGGGCAGAGAAATTGTGTTTGAATCTTTTACACACACAGACACACACACACACACACACACACACACATGTATATATATATCTCAAATTTTTGGGTCAGAGTAGTGCACCTCCAGCTTGTTCCGGAGCTCCACCATTAGCCTGTGAAGGTGAGACAGACTGGAGATTGCCTGGGTCACCTAAAAATTCATTGAATTGGGAAAAGAGGACAAGAGGCATAGGTTCAATCCAGTTTAAGAGTTGCACCTAAAAATACATTCCTGGGTTAGATTTCAAACCTTTGATAATGCAAGTCAGGTTTCTGGGGTGCATGTGTGCATCCCAACTGTATTGCTTCTGTGCAGAAGCAGTTTACCTGTTTTTATCTCTTCATTCTTGTACATGAAAAACCATGTTTGCATATGGTCTGTCTGACCTTACTGTGCCCAGATGTAGGATGTGCAGCAGGATGAGTGGATGGCTGTGTGCAGTGCTTGTGGAGCAGGTCCTGGAAGCAGCAGGCAGAGTCAGCGGGGTCCAGTAACCAAGCTGCAATCTGAGGATCCAACACCTGACATCTTGCCACTGTGCAGGAAGGAAAAAACAGCCCAAACTCTGACGGTAATAATACACAATATTCCCACAACTGCAGCTGAACAGGTGTGCAACCGCTGCCTAAATATTGAATATAGACCAAGGGCACTGTACAAACAGCATATAATACATCCTGCATACAACAAATATAAGTAATGCAACTTAGCAGTCATCATGCATCAATAAAGATTCAATCTTTCACACTTTCCTATTACCTCAAATGCAGATGATCACCCAAGCAACAAAAATAGTGTAAGAAAGTCTCCATATCAGGTTTGACTAAACTATTGATAAACTATTAGCAACAGCCTTGGTGTGTGTGCTATTTACATTTACAGCATATAGCAGACGCTCTTATCCAGAGTGACTTCCATGTCCTAATTACAGGGACAGTCCCCCTGAAGCAACTCATAGTTAAGGTGAGTTTGAGATTGAGGTGGGATTCAAACCTGGGACCTCTTGAGTCATAGGTCTGTTGGCAAGTACCCTACCACTAGGCCACCGCCACCCATTTGCTATCCAAGATCTAAATGTAGAGACCCTGGTGTGTGCAACAAGGGTTAATATCTTGCCTTGTTTCCAGCTCAGATCTCCACTAAAATGCAGGAGAACTATCCTGAGAAAATCTTTAGCTTTATAACACACTAAAATCTGACTGCCACACACCATCTGCAAGAGTATCTGCCTGTAACACACAAACACAAAAAACTTCTTTTAAAAGGATCGCTACTTTCTACTTTGTCCTAGTATTGTGTGTATTTTTGGACTTTGACCCAGGTCTTTCTGTTTACCTCTCACACATGCACACACCTGGTGAACAAATCTTCGTTATTTTGTGGGTCTTGCTGAGCCCAGCTAGGTCTTTGCTCCAGCTTCAGAAAGAGCACTCTCTCCTCAACAGCTCTAGTCTGCTCCAAATCCATTAACTCCAGGTTCTTCTTTAGGAGAACCAGAAGCCCACAGGCAGCAAGGTCAGGCTTCTGCAAAATAGAATGCCAAAAACAGGTTTCAAGGCTTGGAAATTGGGAAAAACTGTTCAATATGTTCAATAAAGCATGCAGAGCAATTAAATGGAACACTCATTTGCAGACAGGTATTAGTGTTAATAAACAGTTCAATAAATACAATAAGACAGGAGACCTCAAGGACACAAAGTAATTGATTTTGAGTGGGACTCTAATGCTTGATATATTGGAGTGCAGAGGAAATGCAATATTAAGAGTTTTGAAGTGAAAATAAAGTGAAAGTGAAACAAGTGACAGTCACTATGAAACATAGCACAGCACACATGCAGTTTTTTGGATATTGGAGTTGAAAAATCACAGATACTGATACACAGCGGATCAACCATCTCCATTTCTTCGGGTCCTCTGCATCTTCCTGCTTCAAACCAACCACCTCTATGTCCTCTCTCATCACGTCCAATAAGACATTATAACATATAACACTATGTTAACCCAGCCACTAGGGATGCACAAGCCAGTGTATTTCTTTGTGCCAGTCAAAAGCCCAGATAAATGGAGAGGGTTATGTCAGGAATGGCATCCAGTGTAAAACTTTGCCAAATCAATATGAAGAAGTAAAAACACTATGTTAAAAACGTTTATGGGAAAACAATTTTCAGCCCACCTGCTCAGGGTCCAGTTGAGTAGCTCCATCCTGGTATAAAATTGTAACAACAAGGGCCCTTGCTTTGCCAGCATCCTCCAACAAACTCTCCCTCTCCTCCTGTGTCAGGCAGCTGGTATCAGAGACTCTTGGGTCAGTAGTCAAAGCTAGTGTGAGTTTGGATGATGCTGAAGTTGTGTTCCCTTCCATGTCTCCTTCTGAGTGTATGCAATCAGTCATTTCTGAAGCAGAGTATTTGGAAGGTAAAGAGATGTTTGACTGGCTCTCTGTCTTGAGTTCTGGTTTCTTGTGTTTGGTCTGAGAGCTAGAGGTCTCCACTGATCCCTCATTCCTAGATGGAGCACTTCTTGGCAGACTGAGAAGCTGTGTACCCTGCCTCTGCTGTTTCTGCTGGAAAAGTTGCATTGTAGTGCCCTTGTAAGCCGAAGATGGTTGTAAGGGGCTGGAGAATTTGGGCATGCTTCCTTTGTGCTTAAGGCAAGTTTCCTCAGATTGTGCTGCCTTGAGGATGCCCTCTGAAGGTTGTGGGGTCTTAAACTTCCCAGGTTTCTTTGACATAAGTAAAGATATGTTCAAGGTCTTCACGTCAGAACTTCCCTTCTCCACCTTTGAGTTAATGACATGAAAGAATTTATCAGTAAATTAATTTCTCAATGTAAAATCAAAAGTTAAAATGCATATATGAAGTGATGAAAGTGAAGGATGTACAGTACTGTGCAAAAGTTTTAGGCAGGTGTGAAAAAATGCTGTAAACAAAGAACGCTTTCAGAAATATAAATAATGATTGTTTTTGGTTTTATCAATTTACAAAATGTGGTAGGGTACTTGCCTATGGACCAATTGCTCAAGAGGTCCCAGGTTCAAATCCCACCTCTAGCACTACCATCACTGGGTCCCTGAGCAAGACCTTTAATTAGCACATGTAAGTCACTCTGGACAAGAGCGTCTGCTAAATGTAAACAAAGGAAAAATCTAAATCTAAATTTTGTAGGATTATAGTCGGTGTATGATCAACCAATTTTACCAAACAGGTGCTGATGATCATCAGTGTCACACGTAGGTTGAAACAGAGTCATGTTTGGAACAACCGACCAGCCGAGTTCCTTCAAAAACTGTCTGCAAGTGTACCTAGAAGAACTGATGCTGTTTTGAAGGCAAAGGGTGCTCACACCAAATACTGATTTGATTTCTCTTTTGTTCATTCACTGCATTTTGTTGATTGATGAAAATAAATGATTAACACTTCCATTTTTGAAAGCATTCTTTGTTTACAGCATTTTTTCACACCTGCACAGTACTGTATATAGAGGAGGAAACAAAAGTAAACCATTTCGATTAAAAAACATCAGAAATTACTTATGTCAAATTATTGTCCTCAATTTGGTTTTCTTATCAAACTTAAGCAGTGCCATGAAAGGCCTACATAATAGCTTATACACTGCATATCAGATGAATCCCTTTTTCATGAGGCACAGCTCTAGTCCAGTCAATTTCTGTTAGAATCACAGTAAAAGTTAACAACAAATTTGCTCTTGAGGTTCTTGATCAATCATGAATTGTGAACACCAGCTTCATTATTATTCATATAAGTACTGCCAAAGTGTTAAAAAATGACTTACTGAATCTAAAGGGAAGTAAACAACCGACCAGCCGAGTTCCTTCAAAAACTGTCTGCAAGTGTACTTAGAAGAACTGATGCTGTTTTGAAGGCAAAGGGTGCTCACACCAAATACTGATTTGATTTCTCTTTTGTTCATTCACTGCATTTTGTTGATCGATGAAAATAAATGATTAACACTTCCATTTTTGCGGGCAGCGGTGGCCTAGCGGTTAGGGCGTTAGCCGCATGATCGGAAGATCGGGGGTTCAAACCCCTTCCCAATAGGTTGCCCTGAGGTACCCTTGAGCAAGGTACCGTCCCCCATCACTGCACCGCTTTCAATAGCTGCCCACTGCTGCACGGGTTTGAGTGTGCATGGGTTAAATGCAGAGGTCCAATTTCGTTGTGGTTCATGTGTGCTGTGCCGTGACCTCGCAATGACAAGGGTTGTCACTTTCACTTTTTTCACTTTCACTAAAGCAGAAAAGCAAATATGATTTGCACTTTACTGCCCACTTTCTAAACAGAACATAACCTTGAATGTTAGTCTCTTTAATAAGCATTCCTTACATAATCTGCATTTTTTCCATTATTCATTAAGTTCTGTCTCACCTTGAGATGGCTTTACTATCATCCATACTAAGCACTGGGGGTGACATTGCTATACCTTTAGTAGCCTACAAAATGTATAGTAATTGCAATGATGTATAAAAAAATATAAAATGACATAACCAAAATATGTGGCCACCCAAACACTTCTATTTGTGTTTGCAGAGCATCTCATTCCAAACCCATGGGAATTACAATGCAGCAGTTCTACAAGAAATGCATCAAATCATTTCTTTAAAAATGAGCACACGTTAAAATAGAAGGGGTCTTCCTCAAATTACTTTCTAAATACTCTTTTCATTACACTACATTATGACATTCCTCAGGCTGCCAGATTAGAATATGAAAATATATAACGTGCTCTCAAAACACATTTTTGCAGTTCTAGCTACCAGCATCTTCTACATTATCTCAGCCTAGCATGATGAGTAAATGTTTCCTGCTTTACATATATTCACCTGCATGTAATGATCCGAATGATCTAAAGAATAACTCATGAATTGGACTGTGTATTGTTTACAGATTGTGTTTTCAGAAAAACATTATTTTTAGAATTTTTTTAAAATACAAAGGTTGAAGCAACTCTTACTGTGATTTAACATTAATCTATTCAGGATGCACACACCCACAAAGAATTACAGTAATGCTGAGGGCTGCACTACGTCCAGTTCTGCACAAGAGGAATGCATAGGTCAACCACTGTAACTTTAACTGCTCTCAGATGAAATGCTTCTACCTGAGCAGCATTTCTGAAAAACTCTAAAGCTTTTTTGCACAAAGGTACACAATATAAAACAAGCAGGAATATACACACAAAACTGCTGACAAACTTGTTGTCAGCAAACCCTCAAAGAATGTTGCACAACAGTTTAAAGGGTTCATGAAGATCAACTGATTCAGCTGCTTCTGATTAAAGCTGTAAATTGTTTAAATAAAATTCAAGGATTCAAAGAGAAAACAAAATTCAGACAAACTTGGTTTAGTGCAGACATTAGAGTATGTAATTTAACCAGTGAAGCCCTTTCTTTGTTGAATCAGTAACAAACAGACAAAACAGACTTTTAAGTAGATGATTAAGTATCATCAGAAAAGCACCTTTAATAATAAATAATAAAATATTACTGAATAAAAAATACATTAAATATTGGATGTTGTGTGTCTTAATGCAAAAAGATACAATAAACATTTCTATAGATGACCACCTCAAAGCTTCCAAAATGAACACAGGCATGTACAGGGCTTCATTACTCATGCCTGATGCCTTTTGTATCTTTTAGCCTCTTTTCATCGATTCATGAACTACAGAATTATACTTTAATCAGGTATTACACAATTACTGTTTTGTCTTACCAGCATTAAAAGAAAAATTAAAAAAAGGAAGAAAACTTAAATCCAAAGATATGCATATGCCTCACAATTCACAGTTCCTTAATCTATAACAATCTGTCAATCTATCACGTTATTTATATAGTAGTTACTGAATTGCATGAATAAGACTGTAACGATTAATAAATAATTTGCATAGTAAATTGCAATGTGAGTCACTTTTATGTCATCAACAAAACATGACAGTTCAAAACACATAAACTAAACAGTAAAGTTTCATGATCCATTTTTACCTGTGAGAGTTCCTTAACGGACATTTCTTTGTCTGCAGCAGTTGCACTGCGCCTCTGCATAGTGCTGACCTCAGCTATCTTCTGGACATTTCCCTTATCTGATAAAATATGGAAAAGTGGGCATTTTAAAACATGTGCACTTCAAAGATGGGTGGTTATGGTATTGATATATACACAGTCATATGAAAAAGTTGGTGACCCCTCGAGGGAACCCCTTGCAGCCTGCCTTAACAATTTACTCTACTTTCAACAAAAAAGATAACAATGGTATGTGTTCCATTTCCTAATACCATCTGAGTACTGGGGTGTTTTCCAAACAAAGATTTTTAGTGAAGCAGTATTTAGTTGTATGAAATTAAATCAAATGTGAAAAAATGTCTGTGCCAAAATTTGGGTACCCTTGTAATTTTGCTGATTTGAATGCATGTAACTGCTCAATACTGATTACTTGCAACACCAAATTGGTTGGATTAGCTTGTTAAGCCTTGAACTTCATAGACAGTTGTGCCCAATCATGAGAAAAGGTATTTAAGGCGGTCAATTGCAAGTTGTGCTTCCCTTTGACTCTCCTCTGAAGAGTGACAGCAGGAGATCCTCAAAGCAACTCTCAAAAGATCTAAAACCAAAGGTTGTTCAGTATCATGGTTTAGGGGAAGGCTACAAAAGGCTATCTCAGAGGTTTAAACTGTCAGTAAGGAATGTAATCAGTAAATGGAAGGCTACAGGCATAGTTGCTGTCAAACCCAGGTCTGGCAGGCCAAGAAAAATACAGGAGCAGCATATTCACAGGATTTTGAGAAGGGTTACAGATAACCCACAAATCACCTCTAAAGACCTGCAAGAACATCTTGCTGCAGATAGTGTATTTGTACATCGTTCGACAATTCAGCGCAATTTGCACAAAGAACATCTGTATGGCAGGGTGATGAAAAAGAAGCCCTTTCTGCACTCACGCCACAAACAGAGTCACTTGTTGTATGCAAAGGCTCATTTAGATAAGCCAGATTAATTCTGGAACAAAGTGCTTTGGACTGATGAGACAAAAATGTAGTTATTTGGTCATAGAAAAAAAGTGCTTTGCATGGTGGAAGAAGAAATTCCAACTGCATTCCAAGAAAAACACCTGCTACCTAATGTCAAATTTGGTGGCAGTTCCCTCATGCTGTGGGATTGTGTGACTACTTTAGGGACTGGGGCCCTTGTTAAAGTTGAGGGTCGGATTAATTCAACACAATATCAACACATTATTCAGGATAATGTTCATGCATCAGTCAAAAAAGTTGAAGTTACGCAGGAGTTGGATATTCCAACAAGACAGTGACCCAAAGCACAGTTTGAATTCTAAAAAGGCATTCATGCAGAGAGAGAAGTACAATGTTCTGGAATAGCTGTCACAGTCCCCTGACTTGAATATCTTTGAAAATCTATGGGATGATTTGAAGCAGGCTGTTCATGCTCTGCAGCCATCAAATTTAACTGAACTGGAGAGATTTTGTATGGAAGAATGGTCAAAAAAAATCCTCCATCCAGAATCTAGACACTCATCAAAGGCTATAGGAGCCGTCTAGAGGCTGTTATATTTGCAAAAGGAGGCTCAAGTATTGATATAATATCTCTGTTGGGGTGCCCAAATGTATGCACCTGTCTAATTTTGTTATGATGCATATTGCATATTTTCTGTTACCCCAATAAGCTTAATGTCACTGCTAAAAATACTACTGTTTCCAAAAGGCATGTCACATATTAAAAGGAAGTTGCTACTTTGAAAGCTCAGCCAATGATAAACAAAAATTCAAAGAATTAAGGGGTTCCCAAAATTTTTCATATGACTGTATAACTTGCTATATATACTTAATATATCACTGCCTGGACACACACATGCAGACTCTGGGTTATATGTGTGTGTGCATGTGTGAGTGCGCGATCAATCGGTGGCCTAGTGGTTAGAGCAGGGGTGGGTAATTCCGGTCCTGGAGGGCCGGTGTCCTGCAGAGTTTAGTGAATTCCCTGGAATTACCCACCCCTGGGTTAGAGCGTTGGCCCCAGGATCAGAAGGTCGTGGGTTGAAACCCAGACCGGTAGGTTGCCCTGAGGTATCCTTGAGCAAGGTACCGTCCCTGTCATTGCTCCCCAGGTGCTTTTACCAGCTGCCCCCTGCTGTACGTGTTTGTGTGTATGGGTTAAATGCAGAGGTGTAATTTTGTTGTGTTTCAGTGTGTTATGCCGTGTACTCACAATGACAAGAATGGTCACTTTCACATTTTCCCACTTCCTCTTGTTTGAGTGGGAATGATAAAAAGCCTATTCATTATCTCAAAAAAAAAATTATTTAGAAAAAGAAAAAAAAAGTTAAAAGACTAAACATATTCCAAAAGAAGTAATGAACGGAAACAGAAGAACCCCCCTCCAAAACAATTCACAGATATTCAGGAGAAATACTCTAGAGTGTCAAAAGGAGTGTGAATTGACTTATAATAAATCACTAACATTATTACATCATTACAATTTTCAGCAGAGAATTTCAATTCTGAGTGAATTTTGGCATGAAATAAATGATCGACAAACAGAAAAGATAAAAAGGAAAACAAAAAAAGAAACAACGCGTCATTTGCTGACTCAATCCTACCTGCATTTTAACCATTGTGTGAGAGAGAAAAGGCTGGTTTCAGGGACCCATAACCCACCACCCAGCAAGCTCAGTGTGGCTGCAGCTGCAGCCTTAATTAGGAAGGACTTCACTAGTAAGGTTCTCACACATTAACAGAAACCATCAGTATTTCACCTGATATACCATTGATTCAAGGTAAACTGCTTAAAAATGAGTTGTATTAGTAACAGAAAAGGCTCAAGTGTACTACGTAGGGTTCCTTTCTGACCGGTGTATAGAACCGTTGAAGCACACGAGCAGTAGTCTCAACAGTCTGAAAATAAACTAACAAAGCAAAGGGTTTTGCTCCCTCTGCTGGGCACTTTAGGAGTTGCACTTACCAGTTTTATTACCGGGCCATTCTCTTTCTTGTGGTGCTGCCTCTTCTCCTCTTACTCTCTCCATTGATTCACCCTCCCTGACCACTGTGCCTTGGTCAGACCTAGTAGCTTTAGTGAAATCATGTAGAACACTGGAGACATGTAGCATCTTTTCGATTGGCTCCTGCAGATTGTTCTCACTTGGAGGATGCAGTTCTTCATTGCAGTGTTCAGGACTAAAGGGGTAAAGACTGTTCTTCAAAGGCGTTCTTTTGGATATGGCTGTGATATCTTCCTTATACCTTTGGTATAATAGAGATGGTAAATAATTTTCTTCTTGTCCTTTTCCAGACACTGTACCTTTGCCAGGGCCTGAAGACCCAAGTATATTCAATCCAATGTTTTCTGTCATTTCTACATTCTGCACCCAATTTGAACCTTTGTCTTCATTTAGGTTTCCAACAGTCTTTTGATAAGGGTTCTCTTTGCTCTGAGAGCAATCAAATACAGGCATCTGCAGATGACTAAAGCTCCATCGCTTCCTAGGGGGACAGAGATTTACTTCAGATACATCCTCAGATGGATATATCTGATGAACCTCTTTTCTGCTACAGATTTCCTTACATTCTGCTGGTATTTTAACATTTGGTACACCTTGTGGATTTCCCCAGTCAGAATACACTTTCCTGAGGAATGGCTCCCCTCCCAATGGATTTATCTCTGGGACATTGTTCTTGAGAACAGTAATCTTATTATTAGTGTTTAAAACAACCGAACCAACATCATCTTCATAATCCTTGAGTTTCCAGTTGCCTGGTTTATCGGTTTTCCATTGACTTGGCCTGCTTATTCCACACTGGAATACTGGAATAATTGGCGCTTGTGGAAATGCCATCTCTGGGGAGTGGTTTAGATATGGTCTCTCTTTCCTCTCATGGACACTGTAGGGTGAAGGACTGATGAGACTTTGGTACGGTTTTGCTTATTCTGTAAAACATCCTGACCAATTTGCACAGTACCTGTGGAGCCTTTAAAGGCTAGTGCACAGTGATGCAACAAACCACATTTTAAAACACCAATAGTTTCAAGAGAAAGGTTTTGCAAATAAATGAGAAAACAATGGGGGACCTATACTCACAGTATCCACTGAGGCTTGGTATGGTGGATGGGCCTGTCTGTAGGAGTGGTTTGGGTAAGTTTTACTGATCTCTCCATTTGAGAGCTGGGAAAAGTCCTGAGCCAATGACTGTCAAATAGTAAAGAAATAATTGCACATGCAGCTATGTTTTTGTCTACTTGAAAGTAGCTAAATTTAAACATGTCCAAAACCTCACGTGTTAGTAGATGTGAACGGCTCGGAAGGTTTGCTGCAGTTGTCTAGATCATGAGACTGCCTAAGCTCTCCACTTAAGATTACTATTTAAGAAACAAACAACAAAAAAAAAAACAATCGAGCATTTAAAAAAAACTTCCCAATTCACTAAATATTCTAAGCCCATTTGCTGAGCATTATGAAAGACTAGCATGAATGTGTTTGCCTCATTTCACACAGGCAATCTTGACTTTTGGCTACATAATCAGAGACCTCTCAGGCTAAAACATGTTTAATGTCCACCTTGAATTATTCTTAGAATGAACTTCCCATACACCTTCCAATTGTATCTCTATGATAATGCATGTTAACTCCATGTGACTTCCTGGGGAGGACCAAAGGAACAATTTAAAGACAACTGCTTTAAAGAGCACACACACACCAATCTCTAAACCTACTGTCCTGCAGAGATTAGCTCCAAACTTTATTACGCTTATGCAACTTTATAGCCAGATGGATATTAAACTCTCCAGAGCTGAAGATCTACAGGACCAGAGTTAAGCATCTCTTCCAACCCTTCTTGAATCCATGAATTCAGCCCCTGTCCTTAACTCACAGTTTCTGGTCTTGTGTATTCTGCCTGCATACTGTGCTCTCAGCGCAGCCATGACCATCTGTGCAGCGACAGACAGAGGGCCTTCAGACTGAGACTCCATTACATCTGCTCCTCTCCTCACAGCCTGTGTTACAAAACACACACAAGCTTTATTATCTAGAACAGTTATTTTTCCAAATTCTTTACAGCTGACTTGTGAACAGAAAAACAGTGACCTTTTCTTACATTTTATAAATGTGCTCTAAATCAAAACTATATTTTGCTGCTTGGCATACGATGGTATAAATTACTTTGCCTGACTCAAAAGCTTGATTTTCTGTAGGACACCATATGCAGTTATAGTGAGATGATGCACAATGAACAAAAGAAACCTTCATAACCACATCAAACCCACAAAGCATGAAAAAGTCAAAAGTATTAGGCATATATTGATTTTATTTTTTTTATTAAAGTGGCATATTCTGGGTTAATGATACTAAAGTATACAAGCATAAATTCTACATATATTTTTTTGTGTGTTAGGCAGCAGTTCACCAAAATGCAAAACGAAAAAAAAAAAAAAAAAACACATTAGAGAAAAGGCACCAGACAAAGAGGTACGTGACATATCCAAATAAGTTCTTTTGAAAGTGTCTTCATATCCCCTCTGGCTCCAGGTTTAATGGTAAAAGCACTACAAACAGCCCTGCTTGTTTGGCCTATTTAGCCCCAGTCCTGGCTTCCATTTCTCTCACTACTTTGCTAAGGAGTGTGGGGTCCAGGTGGAAGTAGACATAAAGTTCCCTCTCTCGCCTGAGGATCGCACTCTGCTCCAGCTGCGCTCTTTTAATTCTCAGGTCTCCCACAACATCTTGCAATAGCTTAAAGAGATTCTTCTGTTTCTCTTCCAGCTCACCCAGAACCAGAGACAGCTCCTGCAAAGGGAAATAAGGCTTCAGTGGCTTTTAACATTACCGATGACATAACTGATGACTCAATCACCTGCCACCATCCTCATCTGCTAATAGCATTGATAACACCACTGAGGTACAGATTCATTTCATTTTCCAAACTGTTTTTCTTATATTTATTTCTTGTTTTGTAATGAAGTTTACTAGTAAAAACATCATCCCATTTTTCATGTTAGTTAAGCTGATACCTGAAGTGACTGATAATCCAGTTTTTGATTCCTTAAACCCAGTGTTTCTTTTTCTGCTTTGGTTTATACATCCATTTCATTGCACAGAGCATGGAAAAAGTTCTTGTCTTAATGCAAACAGCCAAAAATTTAAGCCATACCGGCACACTCTCGTGACTTAATAAATTATGTAGCAAATGCTAAAATTGTAAACAGTGTAAAAAAAAAACAACAAACAAACAAAAACAAAAACAAAAAAAATTTAATGCATAATTCAATAAATAATTAAAAACAGGCCCAATATTGAACTTATGAACATATAATAAATTATTCAGAAGAATTATTCAGATTATGCAGCATGTTAAAAAGCCATGCTGTTACTATATTTCTTATTACATTTTAAAAAACCTAGTATGCTTAAAAAGAACTGTAAAAATTAGACCATTTAGATTTGAGGGCTAATGTTTATATCATAACAGATGTTGACAACTGCTGAGATTCAAGAAATCTCAATTAAAATTAAAAAAAATTGGGGGTGGGGGGGGGTAAAAAAAAAAAAAAAACACCAAGGATAAGACTGAAAAAACTGCAGCCATTAAGAATTCAGTGTGGTGAGAATCAAAAAAGACATGCAAAACCCAAGGTGGTATTGTAACGAGTAGAAATATACAGATCAAGACATTCATAAAGTGGATTCCAACAATCAGAAATCACTCACGTTGTTTGAGGTTTCAAAACAGAGGACGGCAATGAAGATGAAGAACAGAAAAGTGTGAGAAACACGTACCTGTACATTAGGACAGAGCTCCTGAGCAGGTATTGCAGTAGCACGTACCTGCGGCCTCAGGAGAGGCTGCACGATGTGGGAATAAGCAGCACGTTCCAGAGCATCACGATCACGCTCTAAACGTGCACTAGCATAGCCCTGCTCACAAGACGTCCTGTCCAAAGCCTCACAAACTGAGAGCAGCTCATCATGGAGGGCAGAGGCTTTAGCTTCCAACCTCCCGTACGTCTGAAGAGGATCCTTACACTCAGAGACATTACTCAGCTCCAGAATCTTCAGCAGCCTGACACACAACAGTACAAAGACAATTACACAGTCATCCAGATTTCACACAAAAATATTAAATTAATCAAAATAAGAAAAACAAATAGAAAGCAAGAGGGGAATTGTAAAAAATGCACAGAACAACATCTGATGGTTTAAAAACGAACAAAACACACTATTTCTCTCATCTAAACATGCTAGAAAAATACATGGCTGTTCTCACATTTTGGTTTGTTTGCATCTGAGATTTAAAAGAAAAGAGAAAAGGAAAAAAAAAAAAGTCACTGCAATGAAAATGCATGCCTAAATTATTATTTTTAAAATGGATACCTAAACTATTATTTTTACTTGTTTCAAAGTAACTACATAATCCCACTGAGACTTGGCTGTTGTCGCTAACACCATATTAAATGCTGTTATGTATAAAATGGATTTAAAAAGTCAGTATCAAAATAGCTAGATAGAAGCTGTTGCAACCATGATGAGGACTGACTTTTTTTTTTTTTTTTTTTAATAGCTAGTCAGAGACCACATTAAATAATTTAGATGATTTAAGAGAATAAAGATGGACTAGCCTGAGATTACTGGAAATTGCCAAAGGCTTTCATGTTTTTGGGACAAAAAGTTGATGTTCTTGAAGTCTTATTGGAACATGCATGAATGCATCACAAAAAAGTACACAGGACTGCAGGTTTAAAATTTAGACTGGAAGACTTAACCGTGCAGCATCATAAATTTTAATTATTTGTTAGCTACACTAGTTTGCAGCTCCAGGACAAAACTGTGCAAACACATCTTGACCTTTTGGTCACAGGAAGACTGTGTGTAATGTGATTTTAGCTTTCAAGCTTTAAGTGACAACATTAAGCAAAATGAAAAGGAAAGTACAAAGGAATGGCAAACTGTTATTCTACAGTCAGACACTTCTTACCTGCTAAAGGCTGTGTCCTTGGAACCAATGACCTTTGTTTTTGAGTTAGGGCCCAGGCAGGGTGTTTGTGTCAGTTCAGGCTGGGTTAGAAAGCTGCCTCTCTGGGCAGTAGCCTCAGCCATTTCCTCCAGTCTCTGAACAATCTCCTCCAACTGAGCCACAATCCTCTTTCCACTACGGAGCTCTGCTTCCTGGGCAAGACGCACCAGCTCAAAAGAGGCCTTTTGGCGGAGAAGCTGGTCCCTGACCTCTGCCTGCCGTGAAGTGTAATAGTTCTGTCGGGCAATCTGAAGTGCCATGTCACCACGCACCACAGGCACATTGAGCAGACGAGCACTGTCCCGGAGAGCTGAGCGAACAGGGTCACGCATCAGTGTTTCGAGTTCAGTTTGGATAGACATGAGCTCAGAGTGCAGAGCAGGCTCACGCCAAGAAGCCTGCAGGGAGCCAAGGGGCTATGAAAGGGATAAATAGGCAAATATAAATTATGACAATGTCAATGCAGAGAAAACATTAAGTAACAATTTTTAAAAAATACATTTAACTTTGTAGTTGAGAATTATGACTTTATGAATAGTGTACTTCAGAGTAATTGTAAAATATTTTTCAAGTTTATTACTAATAAAAAACAAACACACCACCCAACTCCTTAACCTCATGAAAATCAAAATCAGCTACACAGCTAAATCCTGATAAGCAAATTCATCTGAAATATAACATTTTTCCTTCTTATATCCTTACCCATTTTAGTTATATCCAACATTAATTAACAGTCATATTTGCGACAATTAGCAGACACTCTTATCCAGAGCGACTTCTATGTCCTAATTACAAGGACAGTCCCCCTGAAGCAACTCATGGTTAAGGGTCTTGCTCAGGAACCCAGTGGTGGTAAGGTGGGTTTCAAACCTGGGACCTCTTGATCCATAGTGCCATAGGCAAGTACCCTACCACTAGACCAGATTTTAAAAATGGATGCAGTCCTCTTAAGCAAAGTACCTTAAGATAAACATTTGCTGATTCACATGGCCCTGCCATGAAGTTTAATCATTAAAAAACACCTTATCAGAGGTGGTGTAACACTTACTTTATTTTTTTTAACCCTTAAAAAAAGACAAACAACACTGTGTACATATCACACTTGATTCTGCAGATCATATTTCAATTATTATACCTAATGACATCAGATGCTGTTTGACTTTATCCTCTGCTTTGTGCTGTACCTGTGTTTGGTTGCTCAGTTGCTCAATGAGCCAGTCTTTCAGCGCCTGGTCTCCCTGCTCCTCAGCCTGCTCCTTCAGCAGCTGGTACTGCACCACCACATGAGCCCACTGTAGCTGGGCCATCTCCTTCCTCCTGCTCTCCACCACTTTCTCATCCTCATCCTCCTCACACTCACTGCAGCAGCTCAGCTCCATTGGCTGAAAGCGCTTGGAGGAGGAGCTCACCACCATGTCAGAGATGCCCTGGAAAAACTGACGCTGGGTGTAGGCAGCTAAGGCCTTGGTATTTTGCTCTTCTTGGTGTAGGTAAGACTCCAGAGCCAGTTGAGACAGCAACACAGATGGCCCAAAAGAAGCAGCAGGAGCTTTGGCAGCTCCATCTTTTTGATCTACTGATGACAGCTCAGCATTGAGGAAGCCAGCAAGCTTTGAAGTCTCTTTCACCAGACTTTCCAAAGCAGCGTTAGTGGCTGCATTTTCAACTGCAATGGCAGCATTGGCATCCTTCACTGAACTTGTTCCATCCTGGCATAGTGCTTGAGCAGCTGAAGAATCAGCTCCCCTGGTAGCAGCCAGCACCTGGAGCTTCTTCAGCCTGCGCAGTTTCAGCTGCTTCTCTTTCCGCAAAGCCTGTAATTCAGCCTCTAAATCTTCCACACTAACATTCCCCTCTCCACACAGTGATGGAATTGATGCTTGTGCTCCTACAGTGCCTTTGTTTGACCCACATGTCTTCAGCAGGTCCTGTAGTGTTGCCTCATCCAAGATAGGCTTCCCAGACTCACGCAGAACCTGAAATGCTTGCACTTCTTCAGGGGCGAGGACATTGTTGTGGTTCACACGGTGACAGAAGAAGCGCAAAAGATGCAGATTATCTGGTGCAGCGTCAAACAACCAGTCAAACTCTGAACCTTTCAAAGACGACGCACCCGGATAGCCCAACCGTGAGAGCGCTTCAACGAACCTCTCCCCATTGAGCATGACTGAAAAATGGATCCCCCAAACACGTTTACACTTTATCCTGCAGTAAATTGTGAGACAAAACAAGTTTCAATATATAACAAGCCCAAAGCAGAGAATCATTGGGAGTAAGTTCACAGATTTGCGAATGACTTTGTGTCTGTGTGGCCTTAGAAAGTGCCAGAACAACATGATACATATGAAAACAAAAAAAAAAAGGGTGAAAACAGTAGATTTGAACCATAGATTGATGTGAAATGCTCCATTGTGGAAATCATAAAACACTTGCAGGATCACTGGTTCCTTCTAATAACAAATAAAATAGCAGTTTTTGAAACTGAAAGAGAGTCCATATGCTTTTTGCAATATACCATTCCATATAAAAAGACATTTGTTTTCAACAAAATGTGGAAAAAGCACTTTAATTCAGGCATCACCCTAAACAAATAAGCGCAGGTCTACCTCCCTGCTCTTTTATATAAAGATAATCATATCCTGATGGAATCAAGTCTGTGGGTATATTTTACCCATCTCTAATCAGAAGAGCACAGGTTAGAAAAGTCACTTTTTCCTCACATAGCAAGCTTTAACTTAAAGACAGGGGTGTGAGACCTCTCACCAGAATGAACCTTAAAATTACACTGAATTAGTTTTTCAAAAGGTAGAGAAAAAAAACAAAGAAGCAAAGTTACTGATCAGACAACTTACCTCATGAAATACGCTGCTATATTGATATTTATTATGTTGCTAGTTATAGCTATTGTTTGCAAAATTGACGACAAACCACTTAACTGATATCCACCCACTAAAATCACAATGAAAGTAAACTGGTGAAGAGAAAAAAGAGAAGTTAATAAACTCAATGGTGGCTGTTGGTGCAGAGAAATGGAGTTTAGTGGATTACACAAACTTTAAAAGTATAATACTGACTGAACGGAGTAAAATATATTAGGGTTTAATGCACACGCTCGCGTTTCTCGGTCTAGTTCAGACACAAGCGAGATTTCCTGAGGAGTTAGCCTGCGAAGCTACAGAAAGCAGCTAGCTAGCTAGCTAACCAAAGAAACATAAGTCAGAAAAAAGTCAATTTAAAACAAAGAAAATGCTTACCTTTAATAAAACAGTAGATGTATTGAGTCACTGTAAGCTAAAATACTCTTCTGAAGCTTTTGTCCTGTTAGCGTCTGTGCAAAGGCTGACGGTTCCGGCAGTCCGACTTCAAAATAAAAAAGCTGAAATCAAAACGGGCGCGCGAGAGGTCGCGTCACTGCGAGTGGGCGGGCCCTTCTTTCAGAGTGAGCTCAGCACAGGGCTGCGTCCAAAACTGCATTCTAGCACACTAACAAGTATGTAGAAATAGTGCGCAGTCATTAGAAAAGCCTAGAGCAGTGTAGCTTTTGAAGTTTAGACGTGTGTGGTTTGGGACTCATCTTGTATATGAGACTAAAATGTTGATTAATACCTGTTCACTTAATTTTGATTTATGCGACAGTGAAATTAATTAACTTGCTAGTCAGGGACGATAAATAGGAAAGGGAACTTCTTTCTTCTATTAGGATACAGCCAACGTTTAAACAGCTTGGGGACAGTATAAACAGAACAGAATATATTGCATGAATATAAGGTCAGTTAGATAGGTGTGAATATTAAATTATAACAGTATTGCAACTATCATTATTTTAATTTAGTGAAAGTGACAACCCGTGTCATTGCGAGGTCACAGCACAGCACACAGTGAACCACAACGAAATTCGACCTCTGCGTTTAACCCATGCACACAAACACCGTGCAGTAGTGGGCAGCTATTGAAAGCGCCCGGGGAGCAGTGATGGGGACAGTACCTTGCTCAAGGGTACCTCAGGGCAACCTACCTACTGCCCCTAGTGTTGTGTATATGTTGTGTATATTGTTCAATATTATATACAAAATATTTTATTTACAAAAATACAGTTTTATCACGCGAAGAAATATTATGGTTCATTGGTTTTGAAGAAATGGCAGCAATGTGTATTTATTCTTCTTTAATAGTTATGGATATTAACAAATCTAAACAAAAAGCTGAAACAGTAAAGTCAGATGTTTTCTCTCACTGACAAAACTGCCATGGATCCTCTGAAACAACATTTCTGCAGTGCTGCTGTAAAAAAGTATATACTTTAGCGGACCCGTTATAGAGCGCTTTGCTTATAATATTAATTTTACTATATAAATTTACATTTTCCTCCTAGATATAAAATCCATTTAAAGTGTAGATATCTTTATTGCGTGCCGTTTAACGTCCAAAAACACCAATCCACGATTGGGTCACAATGAGTGACATGGACTTGAGCCAATCAAAGAAGTGGAAATTCCAGGAGAAAGAATAGGAGAACCAATCACAGACGCTTTCACAGGCGCCTCTGTTTTTTGGCTTGGCTGTTGAAGCTTGAGAGGACAGACGGAGGCAGCAGGTACAGTTAAAATTAAGATTATAACATAAAACTCCAGGGGAAAGACCTCAAGTCTAAGAAACTGGTTTAGCTTAATTCAGAATGGCTCGGAAAGGCCTGTAAAATCTCTGTGTTTCGCTTTAGCAGTGCAGAGGAGGCTTTGGTAGCTCAGTGAGAAGAGGCTCAGGAGGGAAAGTTGGTCCGAGCTTTAGGAACTGAAACAAAACACCGTTATTTAAGATGAATATTAACACAAGAGTCGTTTTCTCATAACTGACTGTATGCTGTTGAGTTTAAAGTTTGACCTGTAGATCCAGATTGCTGTAAATGTGAATTTTCAGCGTCTTTTGTTTTGTTTGTGTGTCCAGAGGAGAGCAAAACACCAAGCAGCAGCTCTCCTTAATCTCCCAAATCTGCTCTGCTGCTTCTGCGCTTCTTCAAAATCACTTAAGATATTATACTCTGTTTCTCAACTACAACTCCTCGATTTTCTCACTTTGATCCAAATATTGTCTCACATATCTGGACTTTTCTGTTCTTTGCACTCTCACACTCTTCATACACCCGCTTTGTGTTGGGTACTGTCTGTGAGTGGTGTTCAAATTGTGTGTTTATATATCCTGCACATCATATTTATATTGCGTAATTTTGATTTTTATAACCTGCATATTAATTGCATTTTATCTGGACATATTTTTTTTGTTTGTTTACATAACCTGCATAATATTTGCATATTATCTGTAAAACAACAACAACAAAAAAAACCCTGCTTTCTGTGCAGTGTGATGATTTTTTATATTTTAAAAAATATATTTATTTTATATATATTATGTATTTTTTTCTATTCTGTCATATATATAAAACCTGCATTATCTGTGAATTACCTGTAAATAACATGTACATTTCTGTTCAGTTGCCAGAATCATATTTATTGGGGTTTACCCAATAAATCTGTTTCTGATTGTGATTTATATTCGTCTCCTCTTGTAGGAAAGACTCTAGATGCTCCTTTAATTGTTAGGATGTGATTTAGTTTTTTGGAGGGCTTATTGTATACTGTTGTATGCCTGTTGTAAGATCCTTGGCCAGTCTCTTTGTTTTGCATCTTTAGTTGCCACAGGACAGACAGAAGACCATGGTTCAAGCTAAGATCTGGATCCTGAGGCAGCACTTTGAGGGCTTCCCTAAAGACAGTGACTTTGAGCTGAAGGAAGAGCAGCTCCCTGAACCCAAAGATGGAGGTTGGTGGAGGAAAAGCTTTTCACTTATCAAATGAAGGTGTATTTGGCCCATGTTTTTGATCATTTATGGAATAACTGCTGTTGCAGAGGTGCTTGTGGAAGCAGTGTTTCTGAGCGTGGACCCGTATATGAGGTAAGTTAGTCATTGAGACTGGACAAGTTCTTGTTCTAAGAAAATATCTAGATAATTTTTCCAATATAGGTAAATTTATACACCTGTCACAAGGACTGTAGTTAAATGTTTAAAAGATATTTCATTTCAAATGATCAATAAGAACCTGTAAACAAAAATGTTTTCATAAAGGCTTACTGAAATGAATCATCAATGCCCCGTTTATACCTTTATTTTATATTATTTTAAGTTTTTTGTGAAAGAATGATGACGGAGTGAGGAAAACATTGTCATGATACTTGAACACATTTTTACAAATAACTAAATCACAAAGGTACCAGTTCACTTTTTTGTGAGACACGTGGAGTTTTTTGTGGGTTTTTTCATGCTCCCCTGGAGCAATTCAGAGTTAAGGGTCTTGCTCAGGGACCCAGTGGTGGTAGTGCTAGAGGTGGGATTCAAACCTCTTAAGCCATAGGTAAGTACCACTACCACTAGACCACCATCAGCAACCCTGAATTGCTCTAGGGGGACTGCCCCTTTAAGTAGGACTTGGAAGTCACTCTGGATAAGAGCGTCTTATCAGATGCTGTGAATGTAAATGATGCACACTTCATACATCCATCCATCCATCCGCTTGTCCCAAACGGGGTCGCGGGGGAGTGCTGGCGTCCAACACACGACCTGGACAGGTCGTCAGCCCATCGCAGGGACGGGGACGGCACCTTGCTCAGGGCAACCCATTGGGAAGGGGTTTGAACCCCCGATCCTCCGACCGTGTGACCAACGCCCTAACCACTAGGCTACAGTGATGTGTAAAAGACTACAGTGATGTGTAAAAGGAAAATGAAAAGTGAAACCACAGAAGAACCACATTTATAAGCCCAAAGTACCTTTCATTGTTTAAAGAGCATTTTTTTGTATATGAGATACATGACTGCAAGGAACTTTATAAAAACTCTCTTGTTCTTGCTTTTCTCAGGCCCTTTAGTCGTGTGCGAATGCAGCCTGGTGATGTGATGATTGGAACACAAGTGGCGAAGTAAGAAGATAAAATCTCTCAAGTGCACGGCTATGGCACACACAAAGTACTTCATTATTAGCAAATCCCTTAACTTTTATGTTTCAGGATGAGTGAAGCACAAACCTTTGCAGTTTAATGAGAATTTCAGGACATTGTTGAACACAGATGTAGTGGATGAACACACCATCTGTAGCTCATTTACTGTCATAGCTCATTAATATGTTCCCTGGAACTGACTGGCCCAGTGTTCAAAGCCTGTTGTTTATAAACTGCATATTTTGGAGTCTGAAAGATCTCTGAATTTCCATGTGCAGAGAAAAGCAAGCTTTTAACATGATTTTGCACAGGCCTGCACAGATTATCTTTACACAGTGCTTACATGCTTAATTAGAGCTGCTTAGGGTTGCAGGTAAACTTTTCATGTTATTTCACCAGAGTGATTCAGAGTAAAAACCCTGCATTTCCTGTGGGTTGTCGCGTGGTTGCTCGAAGTGGATGGAGGACACACACGATCTCAGATGGGACTGGTCTCACTCGGGTCCTGAATGATTGGCCTCAGGATGTTCCTCTCTCTTTTGCTATTGGAGGACTTGGCATGCCGGGGTATAATTTATATTCTGTTGTGTTTGATGGTGTAGTTTGATGGTGAAACAATTCTTACTAATCATGAGAAAAAGGCCAATGGTTTGAAGCAAGCCTAAAAAAGTTCTGTAGAAAGTGCAATAGTTGCACAATGATTATTGCTTTTTAAAGGCAGCGCTATATTGTATAATAATTTTTGTTGCTGCTTTTGGTGCTTTCATTTATCAACCTCAATTTAATATTATACAGTAGTGTACTGAATAAATTAAAATTGTAATTAAGTTATGTGTTATTCAGATGATTAATCAAATTTCTGAAATATAAGATTAATTACTAAATATCCCAAAATGTTCTAATGGACGAAAAAAATAAATAGTTGTGAAACTTATAAACAGGCTTATGTATATGTATTTATTTCTTGCATTGCTCTGCAGATTGACTGCCCTGTATGGTTTAGAGGAGGTGCTGGCCATTAAACCAGGAGAGACGCTGCTGGTAAATGCAGCAGCAGGAGCTGTGGGCAGTGTAGTTGGTCAGATTGCTAAATTGAAAGGATGTAAGGTGGTTGGTTCAGCTGGAAGTGATGCTAAAGTGGCCTATCTGAAAGAGCTGGGCTTTGACCATGCCTTCAACTACAAGACTGTGCCATCTCTGGATGAAGCGCTGAAGCAGGCCTCACCTGATGGATATGACTGTTACTTTGAGAATGTAAGAAAGAGAATTTGATTTAGTCAGATAGTGTTGTCATCACAATTCTCTTTTGCTTTTGTACTAAAATTGGATAATGAAACTTTTTTTTTCACAAAACAAAATCTGTTACAAAATTCTGTCTCATATGTATTAATAGATAATTTTGATCTGTTGTAAGGTCTTCTCACGTATTTTTTTTTTTTTACAGGTTGGTGGACACTTCTCCAGTGTTGCCCTCCCACAGATGAAACACTATGGGAGGATTGCTGTATGTGGAGGAATTTCTCTGTACAATGACAAAGAACCACAAACAGGTCTGCCTTTCAACTGCAAACTCTTGGCTGATTTCACTTTTTTATTTTAACAAGCCCTCGTCCACCTGTTTTTGCTCCTTAGGGGGTCTCCAGTGCCATAGTAGGGATACCATGTACTCATCATTTTTTTTTCTTTTTTTTTTTATGATTGCTGGTGCAATTACAAACATTATGAGTAGTGGTAGCTAAGTTAAGGAGAGAGGTGATGACTAGTGAGCAGCACTATGGTTTCATGTTGAGAAAGAGCACTACAGATACAATGTTTGCTCTGAGGGTGTTGATGGAGAGCTAAATGTTCATGAAGCAAATGTTAAGCATTGCAAAGTTTGCATGGCAAGCTATTTAGATCAGTGAGTCAAGAGGGGATTCATGATGGATGACATTGCACTCCTGACCTGAAGTGCTTTTTATCTTTTTTTAAAAGTAAGGTTTAAAAAAGTGGTTTTTTTTTTCCCTTAATTAGCAAATCTCTTCTGGCGCTGCAAATTTTGTAGCATCAAATATGAGCGCTTATCAGTGTTGCAAAAGGATATATTTAGTTATGCAGAGCCAGAGCTGAACTTATTAGAACTTATATTATTAAGAGTGTGTGTGTGTGTGTGTGTGCGTGTGTGTGTGTCACAGGTCCTTATCCACACTTGACTATGATCGTCAAGGAGTTACGGATGGAGGGCTTTCTGGTAATGAGATGGGAGCGTAAGAATGAGGAGTCTCTGAAGAGGATGCTGACATGGGTGCAAGAGGCAAGTTCATTAGAATACAGTACCGATCACAGAATGTGATTTGCTGAGCAATGGAGCAGCAAAGATTTACTATACCTGTATCAATTTTCATCCTTTTCTAAGAACATTGGTTGACTAAGCTGCTGGAATTTCTTTTTGAAGAAATAGCCAGTACAAAAAAAAAAACTTGGAATTGCAATCAATTAAAGTCTCTTCTGAATTACAGATCACACTTTGATACTTTTTGCTGTGATATTAGAATGCTGTCAGAATTGATTCATTTGAATTGGCTACATGTAAATAAATTCTGGCATATTACTTACTAAAACATGTTTGCGTTTAACCAGAATGTAACCCCTGTTCTGGGGAAACTTAATTTTGATTAATTTGAAATGCTAGCCTTTTCGAGATAGCCTTTCCCAGAACTCAAATACCCTGTGGGAGAAAGTAAATGAAATGTGAAGGAATGCAGTTTAATTTAGACCGAGGGTCTTTCTCAGGAAATTACACAGAACTTTACAGCCATGCCTGTAAATTCAAAGTAACATCTGAAAAGTTGGCCAGACTAACACTGGTCAATCAAAAATCAGTGGCATTATTTGAAAATTGTTCATCACAAATCATTAAGCTAGCTAATAAGAATGTACTTTTTTAAATAGTTTTAAATTGTTTTCTTTAGCAAATGAAAAGACTAAAGCATATTTGCATATTTAGCTAAGATATCTGAGGAAAATTGTTCTCTAAATAATAAAAAAAAAAGCTTGATGCAGATAATTCACACCACTCTATTACTTTGCTCCCTGCACTGTATTCCTGTTTCTGCCAGTATTAAGTTTAAAACCTTAAAGCGTCTTGTCTATAGGCAATAATCAAAGAAGGGTGTAGCACAGCTGGTCTTGACGTCTCCAAAAAAAAAAAAAAAAAAAAAAAGAAACAAACTTTATACCCAGTTATAACAACCCATAGCTCAGGTGGCCAGTTTCATATGGAAATTTTGGGCTTAAAATTGGTGATTGGACAGTTAACTTTTTTTGAGGGGTGGGGTGGGGTTTTCAATTGTAATGACTAGATACTTTCTGCTACTTTCAATTAGATTTATTTTTTACTTTCTCACTGTATTTGTTGCCTGAAACATTTTTTTTTCTTGATGCAGGGAAAACTCAAGTGTACAGAACATGTGACTGTCGGCTTTGGGAACATGCCTGCAGCCTTCATGGGGATGTTAAAAGGAGACAACACAGGGAAGGCTATCATTAAAATCTGAAGACATACCTAGAGTCTCCAACTTCTAAACATACATTATTCTACTCTCCAGTGTTACCTATGTAATAAAATTACATTTTAAAAACATTTGTAATAATATCCCAATTTTATAGATGCTTTGTTTTTGTTTTTATACTATGTAAGAGAAAAGGTGTTGTGTTTGTTTCTTTCAGCAGGTCTCACTTTCTCTGCATTTCTCTGACTGGATAGCCCTGGCCACCTGACTCTTGAGTCAAGAATATTTCAGTGAAAAAAAAAAAAATCTTACATAGAGTTCCATAGGATACACATCATTGTCACAAGTAGTACATACCTTCAGTGAAATGTTCTTGATTATTGTGAGAGATAAAACATTTTTGTATGTTAAATGTGAAAAGAATAACCTGGTTAACTACTGGCTTACATGAGCTGGGGTCTTTCTGAACATTTGTGCTCTAAGTAAAATTGTGTTGGTCCATCAAACTAATTCTAAAACCATTTGCTGAATGAACAACATATAATACTTTATTCTTATATAAAAGCTGAAGTTAAGCTTAATAAAAAATGAACTGTAGAGCAAGAACATGCATTTATCAACCAACTAAATTGTCTTGATAAATTTAAAAAACTCTTCATTTACATTACATTTACGACATTTAGCAAACGCTGTTATCCAGAGCAACTTACATGTCCTAATTACAGGGACAGTCCCCCTGGAGCAACTCAGGGTTAAGGGTCTTGCTCAGGGACCCAGTGGTGGTAGTGCCAGAGGTGGGATTCGAACCTGGGACTTTTTGAGCCATTGGTCCATAGGCAAGTACCCTTCCACTAGGATGGCTTCACAGCAAATGGCATCATGTAACAATTTATTTTATATTAAAAACATGTTTTAAGGGTCATGTTAATCAGGTATTTTTCTGCTATTATCATGACTCAAACAAGGTTTAATAAATGATCATTATTATTTGCTTATCATACCTCCCTGGCCCTCCCAGCTCTTAGTTTTTTCAAGTTCTTTATATCCTTTTTTTTCAAACTTTTCAGTCGAGTGTGAATGTAAACTAGGTTACTTGATTGTCCTCATTCTCAGGACACAAGTGACCATGAAAGAGAAACTTTCATGATTTGTTTGTGGTCAGTCAAATTCCTTTTCGGTCACGGAATAAAATCTGCAGAACAGAGGTTCAGCTGTGTGTGTCTGTGTGTGTGTGTGTGTGGGGGGGGGGGGCATATTTCATAGTTTTCTTCTTGCAAATCAATAATTAATCACCATGTTGTTATATGATTTCCTTTTTTTTTCTTTTTGCATCCAATTTATGCAAAAGGTTTGCAGAACCATCTTTGACTCAGTTTAGAAGATAAATACCATCTACAGACCATTTGCCGTCACAGTCCATTAATGCTCTCTGGTTTGGTCTGCACTCAATGGTCTGCACTCAATATTCTTGACTCAAGAGTAAGCCCACATGTTTCAGTGATGGAGGGAAAACAAACAGACAGAGATATTTTTTAGTTTAAGTGATAAAGACTGGGTGGATGGGAGGCAGATATAGCAAAAATATGCATATATATTTAAAAGCACTTAATTAAAGGAGAAAAATCTGCTACCTAATTTTTAACTTTCAGAAAAAAAAGAATGAAAAAGCAAATGAAAGGATCCAATCAATAATTAGGTCTAATTTATAAATAAACTAAAGTAAAAGTGACAGCAAAACAGACACATCATCTCATCAATCACATATTTTCTGAAACTTGAAGGCCCAATATTCTGTTGACATGTTCTACATTTATTGAAATGTGACAAAACCTGGCCATAACCAGAATTAAATTATTCATCATCCATTCTTTCAGTGCCAGCAGCAGCAGAAGGGGGAAGAAGTGAAGCGGATCAGGCACTGACATTAGTGGAGCACATTCACTTTTACATTCTTTTTAAATCTTAACAATTAAAAAACATTCATTTCATTAAAAACTGAGTCCTGCATGATCTAAACAGGAAAGAGCAAGTCCTCTAACTCCCGTGAGGCCTGTCGAGCAGGACCTGCACTCTGTGGTATCAAATTCTGCACTGAGGTCCAAGAGCAAAGAGTACTGAGACCGCCATGGTTGAAGGACTACAACAAATCATTCACGCCTGGAGTTGAATCTGTTTCAGGACTGTATTTGTTTCTACTTCCATATGAAAACAAAATATCATGGATCACCTTTTTTGAAGGTAAGAGCTCAGCTGTTTTTATTCATTGCCCAAAAATAAAGAGAAAGGGAAATAAAGGAGAAGCTTCCAGTTTACCTGTAAAGAAAACTCCTATGATCAAGAAGCAACCAACTTTGGCCACTGGAGGGCAGTTTACGGAAATAAGAAACATTTTCTTTCTGTTTTATAATTAATGTGGTCGTGTGTTCGTGTGACTGTTTCTCTTTATGGCGGTGTAAGTTTAGGATGATAAAACACTGAAAGTTGCTCTAAAGGGGTTAAAATGCGTCTCCTCGTTTCTGATTGGTCGGTGTTTGATCTCTTCGTTTCCTATCCCTTTAACTCCACGTTTTACCGACAATAACTCATAAATGACCCCTTTCTCCGGCCAGAGGTTGATTATAAAGTGTATAACGTGTGTCTGTGATCTTTAGTGGGCAATCGGAGAGAAGATCGTCCCTCACCGTCCTCGTGTTTTCTCTTTGGAGGAATGAGGCGCCTCGTCTCGCCCCTTTGTCGGTATCGCTTCTCGGCCTTTTGGCTAAGATCAAGTGTACCGCTTGTCTTGGTCAGACTGAAGGGTTGCGA
>CM029388.1:8134532-8209244 GCA_017165825.1 Hepsetus odoe
ACCAGTGAGATCAGGGGAGAGCGCGAACGCAGTCCCCCACTACCAGAAATTATGCAGTCGAGATTCCCACATTTGGGGAATTCGCAGGGGTCAGCACAACCGGAGTGCAATGGCTGAGCCTCACCCTGGGTGAACCACCTTCTTGATCATGGTATCTCCCCTGCCAGGTAAGTATGAGTTCCTCTCGGCTTGAGGAGCGGACTCACCGCGGGCTCTGCTCTTCACGGAGACGGTGACGGATTCTCTCGTCACACGGCCAAACGAAGAAACCCACAAACACCACTTTACCAACATTGTGCTGCTCCATACACGCAACTACGCAACTACGCGTCGCCATTCGTGTTGTTTCTTCTTAGAAAAACACAGCGTACCGACTCCCGTGATGCACTGCGCCAGAATAGCGAACCAACCGCTCACACGCACTTTACACGATCATATCGGGTTATTTGATCCAAATCCAAAACAGGCAAACTCACAAAACTGAAAACAAGCTCAGATCAGTAAATAAACATGTCTCTAAATCTCTCATTAAGAGTAAACTCAATTAAACACACAGGTCGTCTTTTCAGAAAGTTTTTTATGTCCAGGTTGGATCTGCCGACGACGAAAAACGAGCATTACAGCTACATTTAATAAAATGTGGGACAGACTCGTTTGTTTTGTATCCAGTGTTTTAAATAGTGTTTAGAAAAGATTTTATAAAACTGTTGAAGAGTAGCATGTAGGCCAAAGCTCAAACCACACCATGCGCCCTAGGTTACCCTCAGCTAAATTATCAACATTGTAAATAATTGTACAGAGTAGAGATTACAGGTCTTCTGTTAAATGTTCATTGTTTTTGGGGCAAAACAACCCAGCCACTAGGGATGCACAACCCAGTGTATTTCTTTGTGCCGGTCCCAAGCCCAGATGTCAGGAAGGGCATCCGGTGGAAAACTTCTGCCAAATCAATATCCGGACAATCAAACAGAATTCCATACTGGATCAGTCAAGGCCCGGGTTAACAATGACCGCCAGCAGTGCTGTTAGCCTACAGGGTGCTGCTGGAAACTGGACTACTGTTGGCCAAAGGAGAAGAAGAAGAAGAGGAAGAATGCATGTCCCAAGGGAGGAGGAGAGAAAGAAGGGGAGAAGAGTGAAAGTGAGGGTAGGGACTTTGAATGTTGGCAGCCTGACTGGTAAAGGTAGAGAATCAGCTGATATGATGGAGAGAAGGAAGGTTGATATTTTGTGTGTGTGCAAGAGACTAGATGGAAGGGTAGTAAGGCCAGGTGTGTTGGAGGAGGGTTTAAACTGTTTTACCATGGTGTGGATGGAAGGAGGATTAGATGAAGTGATAGAGAGTGTACCCAGGGGAGAGAGTACAGTGTAGATTTTAATGGATGTGTTGCTGAAGGGAACAGAGGTGATGAGGAGGTGATGGGTAGGTATGTGGTCAAGGAGAGGAATGCTGAAGGTCAGATGGTTGTAGATTTTGCAAAAAGGATGAAAATGGCTGAAGTTAATACTTATTTTAAGAAGAGGGAGGAGCACATGGTGATGTATAAGAGTGGAGGAAGATGCACACAGGTGAACTAAATCCTTTGCAGGAGGGTCAGTCTGTAGGAGATTGGAGACTGTAAAGTAGTGACAGGGGAGAGGTGTAGCTAAACAGCATAGGATGGTGGTCTGTAGGATGACCTTGGAGGTAAAGAAGAGGAGTAAATGGTGGAAGCTGAAGAAGGAAGACTGCAAGGTGGAATTCAGGCAGGAATCAACTTGTGCATGGGAGGTAATGAAGAGTTATCAGAGTGCTGGGCTGGTGGTGGAACCCAAAAGTCCAGGAGTGTATACAGAGGAAGATGCAAGCAAAGAAGAAGTGGGCCAGTCAGAAAGATGAAGAAAGTAGACAGGTGTACAATGAGATGAAGCACAGGGGGAAGAAAGCAGTGGTGAAGGCTAATGGTAATGCATTTGTTGAATTGTATGAGAGGTTGGAGGGAGTAAATGGCCTATACAGATTGGCTAGACAGAGAGACAGAGCTGGGAAAAATGTGCAGCAGGTCAGGGTTATAAAGAATAGAAATGGAAACATACTCACAAATGAGCAGGGCATGTTGAACATCACAGATCAGTACCAGCAAAAGTGAAAGGAAAGGTTTACAGGATGGTAGTGTGACCAGCTATGGTATACGAATTGGAGACAATGGCACTGACAAAAAGACAGGCAGCAGAGCTTGAGGAGTCAGAGTTAA
Source organism: Hepsetus odoe (assembly GCA_017165825.1). NCBI lineage: Eukaryota > Metazoa > Chordata > Actinopteri > Characiformes > Hepsetidae > Hepsetus > Hepsetus odoe. Next base: position 8,136,767 of record CM029388.1, read on the forward strand.
ATATGCTAAGATTTTCATTGGATGTGATGAGGATGGACAGGATAAGAAATTAGTATATTTGAGGGACTGCTCAAATTAGATGTTTTGGAGACAAAGTTAGAGAAGCAAGGTTGCATTGGTTTAGACGTGTCCAGAGGAGAGATGAGGAGTATCCCTAACAGGAGCAGCCAAAAGTAGAAGAAGTCTTCCGGGCCTAAGAGATAAGGGAACATTTTTAAGTCTGGTATGTTATCAGTGAAAGCAACTACAGTTAAAGCTGTTCTAGTAGACTTGCTGTGAGGGTTGGATGAACACCATGGTTTTAAAGAATCATCAGGAGGGTATTTCATAAAACATCTTGTTTGGCTAAATTGTGCCCAAAGCTGGGGATTTTCACATAGGAATTTTTTCCTGAGTTGTTTTCTAATTGAACAAGGCATGACTTTTGGCTTAAGATATTCAGATAAACATGAATCTTGCTTCGTGAAAAACCCCACAGATTACTCAGTATTTAAGGTCCAGTCAGGCAGTTGCTTTCATTTTCAGCAGAATACAAAGCAGGAAACCTTGAGGAATTAGATCTCAGCATTAATCCTTGTCTAGTTCTGGAAAGTCTTCAAGTTCAACACAGCATGCAGTGAAGACAACGTTCCTCCAGGACCCTGGTGCTACACCTGAGATGACATCTAACATTACATAGAATACACCATAAGGCAAGTGCAGACAGGACTGACAAGTGCAGACAAGAAAACAATCAGTGCAACACCAATTGCAAAACAGAGAACATACATCTGACGAGAAACAGAGGCAGTGTGTATGTGGGTATATAGGTGGAACAGAACTGCAGTCTGGAGTGCATATTTATTAGTAATAATAATAAAGATAGAATCTTGGCTCAACAGATAGAAAGCTTCCAGTCTTCCTGGGTCATGAGTGTAACTGCATGAAAATACTCTTGAAAAATGTGTGATTTAACAATCCATTATAAACTGGAATGTTAAACTACTAAACCATCTTATTATTTGTTTTAGCCATATTATGGGTGGTGGTGGTCTAGTGGTAGGGTACTTGGCTACGGACCTCTGGATCAAAAGGTCCCTGGTTCAAATCCCACCTCTAGCACTACCACCACTGGGTCCCTGAGCAAGACCCTTAACCCTGAGTTGCTCCAGGGACTGTCCCTGTAATTAGGACATGGAAGTCGTTCTGGATAAGAGCGTCTGCTAAATGCTGTAAATGTAAATGTAAGTGAACTGAAAATTTACAGCAAGCTGAACATTTGAACCATACTTTTCTTTTGCTCTGCAGAGGTAGCAGAATTGTCTGCATTTTTGTTTCCTCCAAAGGCGTACTGATCTTTATATTAATCCTGAGAAGGCTCTATAAAAATGTTTTGCACTGTAGTTCAATAGCCAGGTTGTAGTAGCACACCTGGGTGGATCGAATGAAACCCACAGATCAGGCCCTTTATGGTCATTTAAATCCTTTGTTGTCTGTTGAATCATGGGAGTACTGGTCCTGTTCACACTCAGTACCAAGTTAATGTATAACTAGTGTTTTATATAAAGAGGTGATTGTTTGCATGCTTTAATCTTTGACTAGCTCACCTGTAATGTATCTGCTTATATTATATTATATTATATTATATTATATAATTTACTGTAGTAATCTTGTAGTAAACTTCAAAGCATGTTCAACTAGTAACTGAACTTTTTTTTGCTTGCTGTTTACAGCCCTACTGAACTTTCTTTTTGCTTTTTGTCTCTGTTGTAGTAGGCGGGCTTTGGGACAAAGAGTAGAGCCTTGGTGTTCTTTTGACCCACGTGAGCTCCTTCACACTGCCCTGGAAAGCTTTTACCTGGTGCAGAAACATGGTTAAGGCAAAGGTCTGGGTCCTGCGGAAGTGTTGTGATGGCTTACCAAAGGAGAGTGACTTTGAGATGAAAGAGGAGACCCTACCTGAAGTCAAAAATGGAGGTAGTGTCTTATTTCATACACATTGCACTGGATTCTGTCACTGCACACATCAATAACCCTGATTTGTGTTTTAACTGTTTCAGAGGTTATGCTGGAGGCCATGTTTTTCAGTCTTGATCCATATATGAGGTTTGTTATCTTTCATTTCCAGTGTTCTCTTTTATGCTACTACGTAGCAACTATGCTTTTTTAAATGCTACTGATCTTTCATTTTTTAAGTTGCAAGAATGAATGCAGTGTGTTAAAATGGATGGATTTCTTTTTTACATTTATAATATAAAATGCACTCAGTCCCTACATAATCTCTCGTTTCCTCTTGTATATATGAATTCAAATGCATCTTAAAGTGAAACAGATTTATTTTTATATTTTTTTTGTTAATGCATGTCTTTTCATTTAAACACAACAGATTTCTAATTGGCTGCAACAGTTATTTGCATATTGTTTTACTGGTTTTATCCCATTACCTCTTGTTCTTTATCCCTCTGGACTCTCTTTCCTTGTGTGTGCATGTTTTTTTGGTTTGTTTAGGTCTCCTAGTTAGAAGGAGTTAAAATAAAATTAGTAAAGCAAAAGCTAAACTAAGATCTGTTTTAATCTCAGGAACTACCCGGTTTCATTTTGTATGAATAATAGTTGTTGATTAGGTTGGTAGGTGAGAAGAATATCTGAAATTTGTTTCTGGCTTTCTGGTGTTTTTCTCTGCAGAGCTGTTATTGGGACATTAGTGAAAGAAGGGGATGTACAGTGTGGAGGCCAGCTGGCAAAGTAAGATATCCTTACATCCGTGTCTCACATCTGTTGCAAATTTGTAATAAAAATATGACATATGTTATATACATACATCTCATGTTCAGATTTTGCCTCAGTGACTCTTTCTTACTTTCATTTTGACTGATTGTGTTTAGAATTGTAAAACAAATACTCCCAAATCTTCTTATCATACCAATGTCTTTTTCCTTGTGTTTTGATGTTTATGTTGTTGCTTGCCAGGGTGATTCAGAGCAAGAACTCAGCATTTCCAGTAGGCTGTTATGTAATTGCTCCATGTGGCTGGAGGACACACAGTGTGACTGATGGAAAAGCCTTATTTGGACCTGACATGGCGCGTGTTCTTCCTGATTGGCCAAAAAACATCCCACTTTCCTTGGCTCTTGGGACCTTAGGAATACCTGGGTAACAAAGTCTTATTAGTGTAAAAACTTTAAAATTAATAATTGTCTGAACTACTGGAACTAAATTTAAAACCTTGCATTCTACAGACCAACACTACCAATAAACTGCCACTGGACTCAATGACATTCTATATTTTATGAATTGTTAATATGCAAATTTACATTAAATGCAAAATTGCGCTAATATTTTTGTGAAGGAAGCCAAATGCTCTAAGTAGCAGTTTGGTTTTGTTTGATGAATTAACAAAAAGAAGATAGAACTTCACCTCTAAGCCCTAAAGTTCAGGATTTATCTCTATGGGCACCAACAGCTTTGCTGTAGCACCACCATCAGGCTTATGTAGGTTTCCAGACTACACATTTCTACACCTTAAAGCATTTGCAACCAGAAAGCACATTAGAACATTCATGTCTTAAATATTCCTTTTCTAGCTTAGAATAGTTATTTCTAAACTGTTTACATTGTTGTGTGTATTGTAACAAAAAACCTCTAAATGTCTCCAAACTACTTTTTCTCATGTGTATGTTTCAGCCTGACTGCTCTGTATGGCCTGGAAGAGGTGCTGCAGGTGAAGCCAGATGAGATTGTGCTGGTTAGTGCAGCAGCTGGTGCAGTGGGCACAGTGGTGGGGCAGATCTGTAAGATAAAAGGCTGTAAGGTGGTTGGTTCAGCTGGGAGTGAGGAAAAAGTGACCTATCTGAAAGAACTGGGCTTCGACTATGCCTTCAACTACAAGACTGTGCCATCTCTGGATGAAGAGCTGAAGAAAGCATCACCTGAGGGGTATGACTGCTACTTTGAGAATGTAAGTGGACTCGTCAGTGGTTTTTCAAGAGAGATATAATGCAGTGCTTTTAAAATGGACTGGGCCACCTAGTGAGCCAGGTTATTGGAGTCAATGTTTCATGACTTAGTGCATTTTAACTTTTCCTTATTTCCAACCATGCATGGCATGTTGAAGCAGTTTAACTGACACCTCGCTCTGTTGCATTGTCTGATGGTTTTGGTGATGGATTTTTCTTAATTATTTGCAGGTTGGAGGGGCCTTCTTCACTGCAGCACTGAATCAGATGAGGCCTAAAGGACGCATTGCTCTGTGTGGTGCAATCTCACAGTACAACACTACCACAACTGAGACATGTAGGTTATAGTGACACTCATTTTACCAATTAATATCACCCAAATATTAGCAATTGATATGTCTTCCAGGTTCATTATCAGCTTTAGTACTTGCGCATTTTACTATATGACCTGTGTCATTTCTGCTATAATTATATTACTACAGCATTTTTCAATCTTAACTAATCTAATGCATCTCACAAATGCATCTTTTTTTTAAATAAAAAAAAAAACTGATAACCAGTTTTTAGCACCTTCCATTATCAACTTAAAAAGATTTCCCTGTAAGCTACGGATCTACTAGCTACTAGCTACGAAGCTAATCCAATACAATATGTATAAAAGTATTGATGATTATGTATTAATGTGCTTGGTCTGTCCACTTCATTTAGGTCCTTACCCCCACATGGCCATGCTTGCACGCCTTATCAGAATGGAGGCGTTCTATACCAATCTGTGGCCTGACAAAGATGAAGCATCAGTCCAAAGACTGGTCACATGGATGAAGGAGGCAAGTTAAAACTAAAATGAAACAAATTGTCATATTTAGTTGAAACCAATGGACCCATAGCATGTTAAATTACAACTATGAAGCAATAGTGATATTCATGAGAGATCTAGTTCCTAATGATTTGAAGCAGTATTGTTGTTTGGAATGTTTAGAATGGTCATATATTCAGTATTTATTTTACTAGACATTCAGGATAACTACGAGACCATCTCATATTAAACAGTAACAGTATTTAAATCAGAAATTCCTGATTTCTTTTACACTAGTGTTACATGGATTTGTTAATTGCAGCCAATTCCTGTCTCATGAATTGGAAAAATGACTCTGATCATGGGTGTTCTATGTTTGCTAGGATTCAGTGTTTGTTCTCAACTTGTTGTAATGGTACAATTTGGCAGAACACCAGGGCTATTGGGATAGCATGATAAAAACACATGAAATCAAGGTTTCTATGCTTTTATACAACTGGCCTGCAAAAATAAAAAGACTACACTAAGAAAAGGAGCCTGACCACTGTATCAACAGTGCTTTATGTTGGCAGTTTTTTCACCAAAAAGTTTGCAACTAAACTAAAGCAATATCAGGTTCAGCTCAGTTACATTTGTCAGATTTACCTGAATTATCTGATTTACCTGATCCATCCATCCATCTATCTTGTCTAAACTGTATCATGTTAATTTCTGGCAAACTCTAGTTTGCTAGGATATTCTAATGTCACAGCTGTTGAATGAAGGTCTTGTTTAGGGTGGGTCAAAAACAGGCTTAGAATTTAATACAGGCCTGCTGTCACATTCTTCAGAAATGGAAAAAGTGAAGGCAGCACATTATTTCAACTGAAATATCTGATGTATGTTGTTTTTATCTGCTAAATAATATTAGTAATATAATATTAATAATAGATAACTCTTTTATCTGGAACACCCTGTAACATAATCATCAGACATTAAGCAGCTGAATAAATCCAATAAATAAAATTATTGGGCAAACTTTCCTGCCATTTCCTAAACCACTGTCCACCCTATGTAGAGTGAAGTTTCCTTCTAACAGAACATACCCTATGTTTTTTTTTTTTTTTTTTTGGAATCGTAGTCCACTTTTCTGATGAAATGAGGAGGAACAGGGCCTGGATGTGCATCACAGCATTCAGATCTCCATGCTTCACATACAGCACCTGAAGATTGTTGGGTCTTGTGAGTCCAGCTGCATATAAGGAGACAGAGAGGGGCTCGATTGACAATTCAGCATCAAAGATGTAATCACATTTTTTGGGGGAGGGGGGGCTGGAGCCTATCCCAGCTCCCAGCTCTCACAGGGTGAAAAGCAAGGAAACACCCTGGGCAGGTTGACAGTCCATCGCAGGGAGCTTGATGAGGCTGAGAAGCCTGTTAAGAACCTATGAAACATCTTCAATCCTGTGTTATTATATGCTGGGCAAATTTTAAAACTTGTTTAATTCAGCAAGGCATCGATTTAAATGAAAAGCCTCATCTTTTAATTAAAAAAGGCAAATATTTAGCTGGTAAGGACACAGGTGGGAAAACCCATACTTGTCGAAGAGAAATGCCCACAATAGCCAGGGCAATTATTATTATTTCTATTAAGATATGTTTTTAGAAATGTTGATTTGGCTCTTACTTTCAACTTTATAGGTCTCTATTCATAGAAACAGATCCCTATTCTTGTATAAGGGAACATAACAACTAACTATGACTTTCCTTTAAGAACTATTGTTGCCAGTGGTGTGGCTGTAGGTTTGCTATAAAACAAACAAAAAATATAAATGACTGTTTATGGGAACTCACCCAGTGTAACGGTGGCGGGCAGTGTGAAGGACGCCAACGCAGAGCCAGTGGTTCCGAAACGTAATTTTATTAGCCAAAGTGACCACACAAACCAAAAGTGCCACCACTAACTGTGAGGCGTAGCCTCGATAATGAACCGCGCTCTGTCCTGACACACCGGGGCTTAAATAGCAGCCCCTATGAAGCACACCTGTGTCTAAACAAGCCCAGGTGTGCTCAGTCAGGGCAGAGCGCCATCTGTCGTGCCCGATCGGAACCACGGGTACGACAGACCGTGACAGTAGCCCCCCCCAAAAAAACGCAACTCCTGAGGCGTCAAAACAGATCCGAACCTCAGGGGGGAGGCTAAACAAAAACCCAGTTAAACTGGAACAGTCCCCTTTACGGGGCGCCTGGCCAGGCCCACAAACACCCAAATTACAACAACAAGGGACCTCTGGCCAGTAGTGTTCGGAGGTCCTGGCGGTGGTGAGGGGTATCCCAAAGTCTCAGTCCATATCTTCGTAACCAAGTCCCTTTGGTGTTTGGGTTTGGCCGCACAGTCCTTCGGTCTCTCTCTGCTATCCCGGGTTTCCTCCGTCACCTGTCTCGCTGACCCTGCAGCGGGACCTCTGAAGGACTCCTCTGATTGGCTCGAGAGCTCTGTCTGATTTTCACCTGAAAAACAGCCGAATACAGGGGAATCTCTGTGTTTCGGAGGGGAAGAGTTAGTTACCTCGTGCGTGCTTCGCCTCCAGTCGCTGTCCTTCTTGCTTGTCAAGGCTTTACTCTTGGCAACCTGGATTACTCCTCTTTTCTGAATAGGCGGGGTTTCGATTAATCCCGAAGCCTCTGGTGTCCGTGGGTCCTCCACAGGCACATCAGATGGGGCGGCTGGATTGTCGTCAGCGGTAGCTCCCACAAAGCCTCTGGAGCACTCCTTCTCTGGATCACTTCTGGACAGGTCTTGCAGCTCAGTGGGTTTACCAGTCTCTCTCCTGGCTTTTCCCAGTTCTGCCCGCAGAGCGACGTTTTGGTCTTGCACCTGTCTCAACTCTGCCCTGGTCTGGTTCAGTTGTTCTTCCATAGTGGCTATTTTAGCTTCCAGCTTCTCCTGAATGGTTGGAGTCTCAACTTTCCTTGTTGTCTGGCAGACAGTTAGGTTCCTCTGTTCATCCGTTCTCACCAGCCTTTCTCTTTGGACAGCCGTCACAGCGTGCAGCTTTATTCTAGAGACATCTCTCCCTTCTCTGATTTTCGCGCTCTTTCCTTGAAGCTCACCTTTGTCTTGAGCCAGAGCTTTTCTTTCTGTTTCCATGGCTTCAATCTCCCCTTGGCAACTGGACAAGAGTCCTTTGGTCCTCTCCAGCTGAGGAAGCAGATAGGTGATCCTTTCCTTGCGTTTCAACCCTTCATTCGTGACCGAGGCATTCACCTGTAGCATCGAGGCTTCTCTCGCCATCAGCTGCTGGTAGAGCTCTGCCAGCAACTCCTTCTGTTCAGTGAGCTGAACATTCATGTAGCTGATTTGTTCATCTCTGAGGTGAGATTGGATTGTCTTTGCAGCTCTGATCCGTTTGGCCAGATCCCTTGCCTGCTTTCCTCTGAATGACTTTTGCAAGCAAATTGCAGCATGTCTGAACAGCTGATACCTCTGCTTTTGTTGATGCCCAAGCTTCCACCTTCTGAACCTCCTCTGAAGAACACTTGCTGCCCAGCACTGCTTCTTGAAAACCAATCTTTGCTGGTGCCTTCTTACTACAGCCTGGATCATGGTGGCAGCTTTGTGCATTGCAGCAACATTCCTTCGAATAGAAAAACCCCTAAAAGCTGCCTGGATGCATATCACTGACCTTCTCAACACCTGGAATCTTTCATGTTCCAGTTTGCCTGTAATGTAAGACCTATAATGTCTTTGAATGATGACAGCTGACACCCTTATGGCCTGGTACTTTGCTACCTCCCTGTGTCCTCTGAACGCCGCCTGTATTAGGGAAGCTGCCTGATGTTGCCGGACAATCTCCCTTCTGACCCTCTGACCTCTGACGCAAGCTTGCAGGAACATTGCAGCAGAGCGCAATTCCAAGAATTCCTCCCTCTGCTTTCTGGCATCAAGTGTGGAGCGATACCTAAGCTGGATGGCAACAGCAGCATATTTCATACATAGATATCACGTCCGAGCACAGTGAACCCTGTAAACGCATTGTATCACTGTGGCGGTGTGGTGTTTCTGTCTCAGAGTCTGTCTGGCCTTTATCCCTCGAAATGCGGCTTGCAGAACAACAGCAGCCCCCCTTTTCTCCTTCAAAGACCTCATCTCTTGCTTCATCATCTTCTTAGCTCGGTAATGTTGCTGCACAGTCCTGGCTGCCCACAGTAGCTTCAGGTAGTGTTTTCTGCCTAAGTGCTTTCTCACCTGTGCCTGAATGATTACTGCAGCCTCATGTTCAATCCACATCTGTACCCGAACTTTCATTTCAAAATACCCACTAACCTGGAGCTGCTGCTTCTGGCACTGTGCCTCCGCATTGCGCGGAGGGCGGCACGGCTGGCGCTGTGCTTCCGCATTGCGCGGAGGGCGGCGCGGCTGGCGCTGTGCTTCCGCATTGCGCGAAGGGCGGCGCGGCTGGCACTGTGCCTCCGCATTGCGCGGAGGGCGGCGCGGCTGGCGCTGTGCTTCCGCATTGCGCGGAGGGCGGCGCGGCTGGCGCTGTGCTTCCGCATTGCGCGGAGGGCGCCGTCAAAGAAGCCCCGTCTTCCATGTCGCCTGTAGAAAACACCACGTGGTTCAGCGTGTGGAGGTAGCGCTGTGCCCTTGTAGCCATGGAGACCAGCATCCGGAGGAACAGCGCGAACCGATCCATGCGCAGCTCGGGATCCGGGGTGGGACCGAGTGGGAGCAGCGACGTCACATTCCTCAGACGGCGCTCGAGCTCCTTGGCCGTGGCCGTCGGTGTCCGTCGCACCCATTCCTCACCCTCCAGACGCTCGCGGAGGTCCAGAACCGCTTCCTCCGTCTCCCAGGCCTTTATCAGCCACAGCGTCTGCTCGACCACGTTCGCTACCGTCCATAACGCGTGCTCCTGCTCGCGCTCTAGGCTCGCGACGTCCAGGTACTGGCGGTTCATTCTGTAACAGTGGCGGGCAGTGTGAAGGACGCCAACGCAGAGCCAGTGGTTCCGAAACGTAATTTTATTAGCCAAACTGACCACACAAACCAAAAGTGCCACCACTAACTGTGAGGCGTAGCCTCGATAATGAACCGCGCTCTGTCCTGACACACCGGGGCTTAAATAGCAGCCTCTATGAAGCACACCTGTGTCTAAACAAGCCCAGGTGTGCTCAGTCAGGGCAGAGCGCCATCTGTCGTGCCCGATCGGAACCAGATATCGGATATAAAGGGCACCTTGTTCTTATCAAACAACCATCTATGCCTACATTTTTTCAGTACAAACAAAGCAGAGAAGCTGCAGAAATATTTAAATTGTACTGTATCTTTCATTCCATCCTGTTCTTAGAAACTAACAGTGCCAAGTGTTCAAACAGTCTGTTAATCAAGTAAAATAAATATGAATAATTTATTTTCAGAGAATAAACACTCTTTATTGAGATGAATGTGGCTTGAAAATGGGGCCACTTGGTGGACTTTTGAAATCTTATCATTGTCATTTTGTTGCTTTGCAGGGAAAGTTAAAGGCGAAAGAGAACATCACAGAGGGCTTTGAGAACTTACCTGCTGCCTTCATCCGGATGGTGAGAGGCACGGAGCTGGGAAAAGCTATCGTTAAAGTGTGATACTTATATGTTTCTCAGTGTGTAGCACATGTTTGTATTATATACATGCAACCTGTGTTATATACAATGCATAAAGAAAAGTTTTCAGACCTTCAGATGTTTTACACATTTTCAGACTGGTTTTCTCATGAGTCTACACACAATAATCCACAAAGAAAAATAGGGTTTGGAATCTACTGTTAATTTACTAAAACTAAATCATACTATCGTCAGTGAACAAGGAATTTCAGGTCTCTCCAGAGATCTGCTCTGTTGGGGGACCACAGAAATTTCTCCAAAGCCACTCTGGTTTTTCCTATGCTTTGTGTCAATGTCAATATCATTACTTTGTGATTTTGGAGAACAAAAAAGTTTTTCTGTAATTGTCTGCTTTGCCAGTTTATTTTTTCTAACTCTCCATCTGCACATCTGTGCTAAAAATATATACAGATGTGAGTTAGCTTCACTGTAAATGGACATTGTTCTACAGGTTTTTTTCCCCCCTTTTCCCATAAATAAACATTATATTGGATCTCTAGTGGTGAAAACATAATTTATTTTTGGCTGCATTTTATTTTGGTCGGTAATACATGTGATGCTGTTTCTTTTTCCTGGAAAACATTTTGGGCAGTAATTTTAACTCGAGTCCTTTTTTATTCCATTTTCTTGAGAAGATATATTGTGGAAGTAAAGATTTTTTATACAGTGTAATGAATGGAACTAAAATCCTTTTAAAGTTATTTAAAGACATTTGAACTTATTTATTTCATTATCAGTCTCTTGTCACCCACACTGTATTACTATACAGAGAAAAAACTTATTAGCTCTGCATATAATCAGTATTACTGACACTAGAAATCAGAATCAATAAGGCCTCAATGGATCCCAAAATTAGGCCTTGCAAAGTCATTTTAGGAACTCTGTGCTATTACTTGAAAATCTGCTTAATCATTGTGATCCAGACTTTATTCCTAGAGAGAGGCACTCCTTTAGATCTATTTTCACTCAGTGTCACATGTATATGTAACCTGGGCTTTAACTGAGAACATGAATTTATTGTTTTCATTTTATAATGGAAGTATATTCCATTGTATATACAGATTTTATACAGAAAATCACATATGTTATACTATGGAGTTAATCTGCATTTGTAGCAAACTGAGGATTAGCACAGTAAGAATTTCATGGGACAGTAATTGTATGTTTTACTGTGTATATGACGATGCAAACTTTTATAATCTTGAATGTACCACAGGAGCATGTTAATCCTGAAAGAAGCTTTCAGATCCATGCAGTACAAAATCTGATTTTAAATTAAAGACTAGACTATCATTCAGTATCTTTGGAGTAGTATTTAGTCTTATCTTTCTTTAATAACCAACTAATGACTAGTATGTTTTTTTTTTGTTTTTTTTTTCTTGCTAAATGTCTCTTAGACGTTTGAACTTGCAACTTGCTTCTGTATGTGTAAATATCTGCTTTAGTGGGTGGGGTGCTAAAATAAAAACGCTGAGGCTTGTGAGCTCCTAGGCACTCCATTGGAAAGCTTTTACCTGCTGCAGAATCTTGGTTAAAGCCAAGGTTTGGGTTCTGAGGAAACATTTTGATGGCTTTCCAAAGGAGAGTGACTTTGAGATGAAAGAGGAAACCCTGCCTGAGGTCAAAAATAGAGGTAATTGTCAAATTTCATACATATTGCACTGAATTCTATGTCATCGGTGCATCTATCAATATCATGGATTTGTGTTTTAACTGTTTCAGAGGTTATGTTGGAGACCATCTTTATCAGCCTTGACCCATACTGTAGAGGTACTGTAGGTGTCATTTACAATGCTCTGTTTAATGTTACTGCATAGCGCTAGTGTACTATAAGACAAGATGTGCAGAAGAGGTTTTTTTTTTTTTGCTGTTAACCAGTTAGTTTTGGCCAAAGGTGCTTATTGTACTCAAAATTGACAAAGACTGAAAAAAAAAAACAAATTGTTTATAATGTTAAATATATAAGCAGTTCCTTCTCTACACACCATTAAGACTTTCACAGCAAGTTGTAGATGTGCTTAGCTAAACTTTCCAGAGTCCATTTAATGGCATGCAATTTATGTTCCCCTTTCTGGTGTTTTCTTGGCAGAGCCATGAGTAGGGCGTTACTCAAAGAAGGTGATGTTCTGATTGGAGGTCAGCTGGCCAAGTAAGATTTAATTTATTTAAATATCTAATGTCCTCTCTCATTCTCAATAGAGTAGGAATTTATATTAAAAATATAAGAAATTTGAGATGTTTCATACACCTTTCTTAATTAGCTTTGTCTCAATTAAAATAGCTTTTGTTCATACATTTTGTAAAAACAGATGTACCGAGTACACCATGTAGACAAGCACATGCAACTATATGCAGTGATGCTGATGGGAGAGATGAGGGAAAATGCCTCCATATGTTAATAGGTATATATATATATGTATATATATATATATATATATATATATGTATATACATATGTTAATATCCATATACATTTTTCTTGGGGTGTATAGCTACACTGCTCGCTTCAGTACAGGCAAATGAAAATAAGGGGCAGCATTTCCAGATGGACTGCTCTGAAGTAATTAAAACCAGAGCTGTTTTTTGCTGGTTTTGTTTGGCAGGGTGATTCAGAGCAAGAACCCAGTATTTCCTGTGGGCTGTTATGTAACTGCACCCTGTGGCTGGAGGACACACAGTGTGACCAATGGAAAATCTACATTTAGCCTTGACATGGCCCGAGTTCTTCCAGATTGGCCAAAGGACATCCCTCTTTCCATGGCCCTCGGTGCCTTAGGGATGCCTGGTTAATGTAGTCTTATCACAGTCAAAACTTTGGAATCAATATTGTCATTAATGCAAAATGAAAAAGCAGTGGCTTAGTGGTTAAGGTGTTGCCAAGGATCGGAAAATTGTGGGTTCAATTCCCTCACAAAAAGGTTGCCCCTGAGATACCCTTGAGTAAGGTAGCATCCCTGTCACTGCTCCCTGGGTGCTTTCAATAGCTGCCCCCTGATGCGTGTGTGTATGGATGAAATGCAGAGGTTGAGTTTCAATGTGTTGTGCTGTGCTGTGTTTCACAATGACGAGGGTAGTTGCTTTCACTTTCACTTAGTAAATTGCCAAAGCATCTGAATTCTTTAATCATTAAAACACTGGTAAACCTCTTCATAAACCTCATACACTGTAAAGCAAGGAGCTTTAAAAACAAACACTTTTAGTACAATGCCAAAAAGATTGTGTGAAAGCAGAGGGGCGCCCTGCTCTGATTGTTCACACCTGTGCCTTGGGGTGGGCGTTATAAGCCCTAATGAATCAGAGGGTCATTCTGGTCATTCTGTGTGCTTACTTTTGTGTTTATTCATGTTATCTTGTGCACATGTTTTTTTTCAGTATGTACTGTGCACATTTACATTTACGGCATTGAGCAGACACCAGAGCGACTTCCATGTCCTAATTACATAGGATGGAGCAACTCAGGGTTAAGGGACCCAGTGGTGGTAGTGCCAAAGGTGGGATTCAAACCGGGAACCTCTTGAGCCATCGGTCCATAGGCAAGTATACTGATATAATGAAATAATATGATACATTATATCAGTTATTAAAGTTCAGTATGCAGCTCTCGGCTCTGCGTTCATGTCCAGCCCACGACACCCCATCATTACAGATTGCAGACTTTTGTAAAGTCTAGGTAAAAACATGAGGCAGAAGTAAAGTTTAGGGCTGTTTGTTTTACACTGATGTTAATGAGCTTATACTCACTGATGAAACTATGAAGTTAGAAATTCACAATAAAAACATTATCATTGCAAACAAGCAGAGGTCATTAAAGAACCGCTTTTAAAAGACTAATATACACATAATGCATTTTTAAATCTAGCACAAATTTCTAAATACTTTTAGGGCCACTGTATATGTACAAAATTATTGTATGTATGTATGAGGAGCAGCAGGGTGATACAGTGGGTGGTGCTGTCAACTCACAGTAAAGAGTTCCTGGCTCACATTCTTAGTTGGTGTGGCCTAGGTTCTTTCTCTGTGGAGCTGGCATGTTCTCCTCCATGTCTTTGTGAATTTCCACCTAAAGCCCAAAGACAAGCACCTTAAATATGTTGGAAATTCTAAATTGCCCTTTAGGTGTTAAGCAACCCATCTTTTTGCCCTACACTGGGGTTGGCTCTAGTACCAACTGTGCTAAGCAGTTAAGATAATAAGTGAGTGAGAGAGTGAGTGTATAATTAATTTTATAATTATTTGAATCTTGAAAATGTCCTATAAAAGCTTGTTATTTCCCAAGAACTTGATATATATTATTGATATATTGGTATGATACTCGCCTGTAGACCAAGACCAACACTTACACCAAGGTGTCAGTTTCAAATTCTACCTCCAGCACTACCACCATTGGGTTCCTGAGAAAGACCCTTAATCCCAGGGAGTGAAAGTGACTACCCTTGTCATTATGAAACACAGCACAGCACAACACAAAGAAATTTAACCTCTGCATTTCACCCATACACACACATGCAGCAGGGGGCAGCTACTGAAAGCACCCAGGGAGCAGTGACAGGGATGTTACCTTACTCAAGGGTATCTCAGGGCAACCTTCTTGTGATGGAATTGAACCCACAATTTTCCGACCTGTTCTAAAAATCTATTTAACAATTTAACACTAATTTACACTTGATTTTAGCCAAAATGCAGAGAAGCAAAGACTGTCCCTGTCAGGGAATGGAAGTCACTCTAGTTAAGAGTGTCTGCTAAATGCAGTAAATGTAATATGACAAGTGAATCTATACATTTGATTGCGGTGCACTTGACCATATATCATTTATGTAACCCCTCCCTGATGGTTAAACGAACTGCCTGATTTTTGTTGTGCGTATGTTTCAGCCTGACTGCTCTGTATGGCCTGGAAGAGGTGCTGCAGGTGAAGCCAGATGAGATTGTGCTGGTTAGTGCAGCAGCTGGTGCAGTGGGCACAGTGGTGGGGCAGATCTGTAGGATAAAAGGCTGTAAGGTGGTAGGTTCAGCTGGGAGTGAGGAAAAAGTGGCCTATCTGAAAGAACTGGGCTTCGACTATGCCTTCAACTACAAGACTGTGCCATCTCTGGATGAAGAGCTGAAGAAAGCATCACCTGAGGGGTATGACTGCTACTTTGAGAATGTAAGTGGACTCGTCAGTGGTTTTAGATGGGAAGCCATAATGCAGCACATTAAAAAATCAGTTTTATAAAATTATTAGATTTATTAAATTATCAGATGAAAAGTAGACACCTAAATATCACACCTGTAGAATAAGGACATTTTGGACTTCTTTTGCTGCTCCATTGCTGAATTATTTGAAGATGCTTTTATTTCACAAGAATTGCATTTACAATAATGGAAGATTAGAACTGACTGACCCATATGGCTTAACTAATTCTACTGCCATGTTTGTTCATGATGACTAAATTTCTTTGTGCTTTGCTTGATACACCTGTGAGCGATGGGTGTGGCTGGAACACCTGAATTGTATTAGGTAAGGTTAGGGATGAACCCACACCCATTGTCCATTGTGTCAGATAAACTTACCATACAGATACACTTTTTAGTTTGTAATTAGTCAATCTGTTTCTCTTCATCATTTTTCTTTACTCTGTTCATCAATAGAAGGCTCCACTGGATCACCAATGAGTAGGTTTTAATTTCACTATGTGTGTGTGCGTGTGCTGCAGTGGATTAGAGTGGATTACACACAGGAGTGTTGCTGGAGTTTTAAAAACACTGTCTACTTACTGTCCTCTGTCCTATTGGTAAAGTTATTGATCATACAATGTTGTGCAAAATTCTGTTGTCTTTTTAAAGGAGTTGTTCAGTGATGAGTTGGTTTTAAGAATGCAGGAATAGTTTTAATTTTGACCCATCACACGGTAAAATGTATACTTCCATCAGCAGCTGATGTAACTTCAAGAAACGAGAATTGACCAAACCAGGTGTTGAAATGGGAATATGAATTATACTGGGATCCCCTGTAGAGAACAAGATTTTGAAATGCATAAAGTTGGTGCTTACTGTATATTTTTGCATTTCTATATGTTTGTGTTTTTAAAGTTAGGGTTTTTTTCAGAGTAAATAAATGCTTACTGCCCAAGTAAAAAGTTTTTTAAATCTATTTTTCTCAGGCTATGAAAACATTTGCACAGTACTTTACATCTGATGCCTGACAGCTTGTGTTAATCATCCTCTAGTCCTTCTATAGTAGTCACCACTACAGTCTGTAATTGGAAACCACTAAGTGCACCTAAATGGTAAGCGAGCTGATAAAATGCACGCTGAGTATATATAGAAGGGAGGTGTAATAGAAATAGTGGCCTCTCAATGTATATTATTTTCTCTGTTGAAGCTGGTGTTAGCATACGTGGTTGAGCTTGATCACAATAGCATTGCATGGCAATGCACTTCTCCTTTCATTATTATACTCACTGACTATTTTAGAAACGTCTTATAATGAGCAGATGATTTTGCATTTCTTGCCTCTATGGAATTATGGTTTTGCTTTCATCCTTTGCAGGTTGGAGGGGCCTTCTTCACTGCAGCACTGAACCAGATGAGGCCTAGAGGACGCATTGCTGAGTGCGATCTCACTTTACAATGCCACCAGAAATCAGACATGTAAGTCTTCACCTGCCAAGTCATTGTGACACTTCCATTATTGCCATCTATCAGTTACCACAGATAATAATGTCCTTGTAATTAGAAAAGAAAACATTTAGAATTATAAACCTTTATTATAAGTGTGTTTTGAGGTACTAGCCTTTTTCCAGGTAATAAAGTTGTATAAAGAGTACAAAGGGGTGTGTGTCAGTATTATTGTGCAGGGTGATTGATCTGTACATTACAGGTGAAGCTAATAAAGATTACTTTAATCTTCAACAAGTGCAGTATAGATTACAGCCTTGTAATAATTATACAATCTTAGAAAGGTTTCATCATAATTTATGGATTACTAATAGAAGTATTGATTTAGATTTCCATGTATCATAGTGCTGCGTGTGTTTACTTTATATAGGTCCTTACCCCCACATGGCCATGCTAGCCCGTCTCATTAGAATGGAGGCGTTCTACGCCAGTCTGTGGCCTGACAAAGATGAGACATCAGTCAGAAGGCTGGTCACATGGATGAAAGAGGCAAGTTAAAAACAAAAGCAGGAACAGGCCAGCAGGAACATGTCTTCCTTGATTACTTCAAATGTATCACAAGGAGATTAAATGACAACATGTGAGGAAACTGTTTATGTAGGGAAAGCAGCGGCTGAGAACATGTCACACCATTTCCACCAGTTATTCTCAAGGAGCCAGAGTTGGCAGACATATCATTTTATAATTTCCTTATATTTAGAAACAAAAATAAACCCTGCTGTCTTCAGCATTTGCCCACCAGCTTCTTTTACAAGCCTTTTCACAGATTTCTACAAGGTTAGGTGTTGTCTGATGCCTTCAAAAGCAGCAGATAGAGATGAGGCAGAAGAACATGTCTTTATAGTATGTATCTCCAGAACTGCTTTTAAGGCAGAGTAAAGACCAGTAGGTGGTGCAGTAACACAGAGGACGCTCTGGATAAGAGCATCTGCTAAATGTAAATGTATCAAAGATATAAAGGGTCTGGATTTAAGCATAATTCCTGGAATATTTTTGGAGCCACATGTTTTATCGATGCAGTTACTGAAACTACTTATGAATAACTCCTGATGGCAGTTCAATTTTCACAAAAAACAAAAACTGCAACACCCTAATATCTTACCCTAGTATCTTACATTTCCGGAATTGCTTCCTTTTAAGTTTTCAGTCCTGTTTTGGAGATTTGGGAGCTCCATATTATTGTCAGTGCAAGCTGATCATGATCATAGATGTCATTTAGAGGCATAGCTTATATTGATAGTCATAAATAAAAGAGTCCTGCTAGTGAAATATGCTGAATATACTATATTGAGTAGCTGATGGAATTTAATATCCATGTGAGATTTTGTTGTGAATTGCTTTGCAGGGGAAGTTGAAGGTGAAGGAAAGCATTACCAAAGACTTCGAGAACTTGCCTGTTGCCTTTATCCGGATGCTGAAAGGGACAGGGTTGGGAAAAGCTGTTGTGAGAGTGTGATGACCTTTTTTCGAAGCATATATGATCTGTGTAGACTTAACAGGTTTAAACTGTGTTATGATGCCTGATTACTACTATGCAAAGTGTTTTATCCATGACTTATAGGTGCCTTTCTGAACCTGAAGACAAAGGCTTGTTAAAAAATTGTTTATATGGTTTATACATTTTTAAAACCTGTATATTGGGGCAGTGGTGGCCTAGTGGTTAGGGAGTTGCCCACGCATCAGAAGATTGTGGGTTTGATTCCCTCACAAGTAGGTTGCCCTGAGGTACCCCTGAGCAAGGTACCCCGTCACTGCTCCCCGGGCGCTTTCAATAGCTGCCCACTGCTGCACGGTGTTTGTGTGCATGGGTTAAAAGCAGAGGTCCAATTTCATTGTGGTTCACGCTTGCTGTGCTGTGACCTTGCATTCACTTTCATTAGCAAGAAAGTTGGAAAAACCCAAAGAATATTGTGGTCCATCCTCTGCCATGAAAATCACAATACATGTTATAAGTCATTCTCTTGTAGTGATCCGTCAGTGACTATAGGATGGTTGACTGAAAGGTATGTCTCTAATCTCTAATCAGTAATAGTCTTCTCTCATCGGCCCTTCATCCTGCGCCTACAGGTATGACGTCAATACACGTGACGCCAATCCCGGAAAAAGCAGAAGTGTTTAGTCATGGTGACTGGAAAGAACAGGGATTTTCCGTCTCACTCTCTTTAAACATAATACCCTAAAGCGTTGACTGTCTCAAAACTCACAGTGCAGTTAATATTGAAGTTATAACCAGCGCTGTGGGCACAGAGCTAGTTGTAATTTGTAAACCACGCTGTTTATCTCCTGTTATTTTCTACCCGAATTAGGACAGGCAGAGCCCCCTGTATGATTGGCTAATAGTCAATAGCCAATCACAGCACTCGGTGCTGGGAAACTAGCCAATGGCAGCGAAGAAGATATTTTTCTGTCCAATCATATGGATTGTTGTATAGATTAAGGAAGCCCCTTGGAATAGTGTACACTTCTTACTTTATAACGCAACAGTTGGATAAAAAATCTTTAGAAATTTGTTTCAGGTTTTAAAAGAAAACAAACAAACAAGAAAATAATTTAAACTGTATTTGCTTAATGAACTGTGGTAATTTAGTGAGAGTCCCGTTAAATGTTCCTTTGGTGTGTTGATCATTAATGGGATACATCTCGCATGCTTTTATGATCGTCAGTATAGGCTTCACAATACGAAGAAATGAGGGGCAGCTCAAGACTTTCATATGCACACACAAACATACATACATATATAAATGTATAGAACAGAGTTCGCCAGAAAACGGGTGGGTATCGTCCTAGAAGATGACGTAGCCTGTAGTAAGCTTCTGATTGGTCGGTTGCCAGAAGGGGCGTTACTGTGTAGATTGTATATATTGATCTCTCTGCAACATCTGACAGTTGGAGCAGAGGTACAGACCCAACAGTGAAAATGATTGTAGAAATCCACGATAAGGTAAGAGTCCCCAGGAACTTTTCTACTTTTAATCACAGCAGAGGGAAGAAATAAAGCCCCTTAAAGCGAGCAGTACTTTAACATTAACTTTAAACGATCAAGTTAGATTTCCTTTATTTTCTTTTCAGCTTTTGGATTCATGTTTTCATTTGAGCTTATTTGTATGTTTATGTACATGTATGAGTTTAATGTCTGATACCTTTGTTTTGAAGTTTAGAAAAACACAGAAATAACATGTTACCTGTATGTTTTTGTTGGATGGTTATCTTTGACAGTGATTATTATACACTTTTATACACTTCTGTTTTAAATGAAGGTTTTTGCAGACATACTTTTGCAGAGTACTTTCTTTGCTTAGCTTGCTTCCTGGCTGCTTTTCTGTTCAGCTGCCGGGGCCTTGATCAGCAGTGATTAGCATTAGACCATGTTGCTGATGAACTGGGTTTTTTTTTTTTTTTTGGTCTTTGCTTTGCTGATTCTGTCACACATTCCTTGTTCAAAGGTTGCAATGAGGGCCAGCTGTCAGAGTCCAGGTCACTGAGAGTCTTGTTGGTACATCAGGCTCCTGTGTTCTGGGAGCTGCCCAACTACATTTTACAGTGCGATATCCCAAACCCATTCAGATTAAAATAACCGAATATTATTATTATTTTTTTTTTACTAAGATTTTTATTATTGCTTCATTTTTTTTTTTTAAAAGCAGGAAGTCCTATGTGACCAAAAATGATTAATGAAAGTGAAATGGTAATTAGTGTCCTCTGATATGTTTCTGAGAGAACATATGGATCAACGAGATCTTCAGCTGTGGACATTAAGGGGTTAAAGGCCTAAACAGGGGCAAGAATTTCAGGATGTGTATATCGTTGTGGTAGACAGTTGTAATTTCATGTACCTGTTCTAATTAACAATGACAATGTGGAAATGAAACTATATTAATAAGCCTAAGGGGTGCTAAACTAGGACTGATAGTTCTACTATTCAAACATGCCTACTTAACCTGGCAAAGGGCCAAGGAGTTCAACCAGGTGAGTCTGAGCTGGGAATTCACCAAACTGTGCTGGACAGCAGCCCACCAGGTCCACAGCTGTGAACCCCTGCTGTTGGCAGACTTTTTAAACCATGTTAATCTGGAGACCCACAGTGCAGTATACAGTGTAATGTCCTTTAGAAAGAGATGCAGGTGAAGGAGGCCCTAACACTCATAATAATAATAAGATACTTAGCCAGTGTTTTTCCAACATGTGTGTATGTATGTGTTCGTGGAAGGATTCTATCGCTGTCTCAGTTTTTAAATCTCATGTTCTCTCTTTTTAGGATGAATTTGATAAGGCCCTGAAGAATGCTGGAGGCAACTTGGTGGTTGTGGATTTTACAGCCACATGGTGCGGCCCCTGCAGGCAAATTGGCCCTGTCTTTAAAGTGAGTCAGTCTCTCACTCTCTCGTGCGCTCTCTCTCTCTCTCTCACTTCCGCAATCGCTGGGAGTGGCCCACTGTTTGTGCTTTGTTGGTGTGGCAACTCAGTCAGTCAGAGAGCCTATTATAGGAATGCTAACGAGACAGTGGAAAGTCTAGTGAGAGGAGGAAGAAAGAACATAATGGAAAGAGATGATTGAGAGAGCATGGATTGAGAGAGCAGTTGGAAAGACAAAATGAGAAGGAAGAGGGAGAAGGCAAAGAGTAAAATAGAGAAAGATGGAGAGGGGCACAAATGAAGAGAATAAGAGCACTGTTTATGCTTCACCCTCAGTCAATAAAAGACACGTAAGCCTATGGCATTGATTTTCCACTTTCCTGTGATGGTCATTTATAAACTCTGACCAGTTCATTACCAAACCCTAGATTTGCACACAGGCTGATCACTGTACTGCTGCTGCTGCACTGGAGCTTTGAACAGTCTCTCATTTCTTATGGCTAATAAAGCTCTCTTTCTCTTTCTCTTAAAGGAATTCTCTGAAAAGCCAGAGAATAAGACTGTGGTGTTTCTGAAGGTGGACGTAGATGAGGCACAGGTAAGACATTTGTTCAAAAAATGCAACATCTTTTGAGACAGAAGGTACAAAAATAGTGTGTGTGTGTGTGTGTGTGTGTGTCTCACATGTTTCATTGTAAGAAGATAAAGAAGGGGGGGAATAGGCAACAAATTAACACTCACTTCTTGATGCTGATGTGAAGCCAGAAAAATGGTGTGTGAAGATCAGTGACCCTGATAACAGACAAATTGTGATTGGTCATTGTGTCTAAAAAACGCTCTTGTGGGGTGTGTCTCGGATATGATTTCTTAAATGCATGTTCATGTAAAGTCTTTTTTGACAGTGAATATTGCAGTGGGTAACAAAACAGAACATGACACCCTCATCATATTGTGCTAGGGGATTCAACTGCTAATTAGCTTTGTTTTGTTGCTGCCTAGACCCCCAACAACTGTTCTTAACCCGTAATGTGATGGATTTGCGTGCATTACGCAAAACCCTTTGTCCTTGAGTAGAATTGGACACCAGAGTATCAGTGCTCATGTTGGTGGCTTGCTACTCTGTCTGCTGATAACACATTATTTGATACAGTGATAGAGCTCAGAGAGGATATTGGATGCTGCTCAGTTTTATTCTGCTTTTATCCGAGTTGGTTCATGGCTGTGGCCTGACAGGGTTATTGTATTTTGGGGAAGTTATGACTACAAGGTGTGGCTCATCACTTACAATGCAATGGAGAGAGTGTGTGTGTGTGTGTGTGGGATGTATTTGCTTTTTGTTGACTGGAGATTTAAATGTCAGACTGAAGGATGAGAATTATATTCAGCGTGACATTTCAAGTCAGACTTGAAGATTTCTGCTGTTTTTGGTGTTCAGAGACACTGATAGCGATTGGGCTGAGGCTTGTTTGAGGTTGGCACTTGTGAGTTTATAGCAGAACAGCACATTAAGCAAGTGTGTATGGAGCATTCTTGCACTATTCATGGTTTCTGTCTACAGTATTCTATGCTGCTTATTTCACTGCTTACACAAATGCCCACACAAGCCATTTGCTGTCATATTCTAGTAAGGAAATGTAACTGTAATGCTTCAGCGATGTCACAGAAACTATTGACAAATTTCAACGTTTTGAAAACATGTTTTTGCAGCTTGGTTTCCTTACATGGACTGTATGGCTGGGGTAGTGAAACACTTATATACTCCAAGCCTTTAACTTTATTAGAAGAGCCAATAAACTCAACTTTTCAATAGAGTCATCAATCACCACAGCCCTAAACCTACCTTTATCGTTGCCATCAGCAAATGATATCCTGTGGAAATAACAAAAATGAACATAAAATGAGTAGTGTGCAGGTTCCCCCCTCCCTATTTTAAAATAAAGCAATGAAACCCATGATCTTTGTTCATTTATTTTTAAAAAACGACTTATGCTTTTCAATTAAATCAGCAAAGCACAGCAGTGAAGTATTTTTGAATTCAGAACAATTTTGTTGCTTGTTTTTAGTTTCATTTTTACAATCTCAAAGTCTATCTTGTGTTAAAATATATAAACATTTAAACAAGCATTTTATCATGTCAGTGATGTGAAGGTCTGAATGACTTCCAAATCTATATATTCCTGATATCTTAAGTTGTCAGTATTTAACCAATATGTTACAAAAAGATGGTCATTGGTGTTATTAAAAAAAATCCTTTACAGGATGTGAATTTGAATCTATGGGGCTGCAGGGTGCTCAGATTTTTTTGTTTTCTAAAATGATGTCCTGCACTTTTATTTATGAAATTAAACACTATATGAATTAAATACTAACCATACCAAATACCACTGCAATAGCAGAGTGATTGAATTATAAGCTGATAAGTCACACAAAATCAATGCGCAAGTACCAGCTTATTCATCTTTTCATTGTCATCTTTCATCCTGTTTTGATTTCTCAACTGGAGTCTGAGGACCGATGGGTTGGGTGCACTGTCTAGGGCACACTTAGAATATGGTGGACCTAAGGAAGCTTGGTTGGTTTGCATAGTTTTCCTTGAATGTTGAAGCAGTAAAATACATATATAGGAAGAAGAAAAAAATCCCAATTAGTCTAGTGCTGGAAGAACAAGTTGGTTACTTTTTTTTTCTCCTCTCTCTCCCCTCACGTTCTAGGATGTTGCAGCTTCCTGTGAGATCAAATGCATGCCAACTTTCCAATTCTACAAGAATGGGCAAAAGGTTAGTGTTTTGTAATGAAAGATGTCAAAATCTTGAACCTAGAACTCAATTTCCAAATGTCTGCATTCTTTAAACAAAAGGTTATATGGCTTGTATCAAATATAATATGTAAAAATAGATGAAGAACCACATCACTCACATCATGTGACCAATATAATGATCACTGTGTTTTACTTATTTCTTACAGGTTGATGAATTCTCTGGGGCCAACAAGGAGACGCTGGGAAAGATGATCCAAAATCATAAATGAATCTACACACCCACCACAGACATGAAGCTTAGGATTTCTTAACTCTCCCTTGCAGACCGCTGTCTTGCAATCTTAATTCTCCACTGCATTCTTGTCTTTTCTGCTGCGGCCTTATAAAAAAAGGCCTTTACTTATTCACATCACTGTTTTCAAATGGGGGGGAAAAAAAAATTTGCTTGCCACAAATGGCAAATCATGTATTTATGTGAACCCTTTTTGTATAATGAATTCAATAAATAGAGATGGTGACAAATGGACATTTGAGGAATGTACTACAAAGAAAAAGTGATCAGAGTTGTCAGTGGAAAGAAAACCTGCTTTCTTCAGAGTTGTATTTTCTGCTTTAATAAAAATGTGAAAAGAATAGTTTTATATACACACACTGGACAATCACATTAAAGTTTTTACAAGTTCATATAAAGCAGCAGCATATACTTAATACTGTTATTTTCTATGTGAAAAAATACAGCTTTAATTTACAAACCACTTAGTTGAGATTTTGGAAGGGGGGGGGGTAATGTTTACAGTCCCAAACTAGAGACTTTGACATCCACCATGGTGCTCTGATGCTTCAGCTTCTTCTGTGCTGAGTGGTATATTTAAAAATGGAAATATGCAGATTTTCTTTTCCTGAAAGGACAAGACGTGGATTAAATTAGTTTGACAGTGCATGATTAACCTTGTTAAATAATTCTATTGTTGGTCTAGTTGCGCTGGAAAAACTGGTTCATTTGCTTAAGTCACAACATGAATTTGTCACACCCATGGAACAGCTGGTTGGGCAGGGTTACATAAACGCTTCCCCAAAATACTGCCACCATTGTGTTCCTGAGCAAAACCCTTAACTCCAAGTTGCTCCAGGGAGACGGTCCATGTATTCAGGAACTAAAAGTGGCTCTGTATAAGAGCGTCTGCTTAATGCCATAAATGTTTGGCCACTGTATGATGTTTGGGGCAAAAGAGGAAGATTATATTTTTATAATAATCATCATACCACTTTTTGTGGCATGTTTAAGAGATTTCTGAAGACCATATTTAGTCTGCATACATTGACAATAGAGCAATATACAACAGTCATGCTACCAACCATTGTGCCATTGTCAGTGCAAGTACCAAATAGCTGTGTGTGTGTCTGTATATACACTCACCTGGAGCAATCATGGCCGCCCCAGCCTTGACTGCAGTGACACCTGTTGGGCCTGATACACCTGCCCCCGTTGAGGCAGGGCATGGAACACACAGCTGAGGACACATTCAGAACACTTTAATTAACACCCCTGTGTTTCAGTGC
This sequence comes from Hepsetus odoe, assembly GCA_017165825.1. Classification (NCBI taxonomy): domain Eukaryota; kingdom Metazoa; phylum Chordata; class Actinopteri; order Characiformes; family Hepsetidae; genus Hepsetus; species Hepsetus odoe. The sequence continues at coordinate 8,162,454 of CM029388.1, forward strand.
AAAACACATTCATTCTTGCACACTTAGTTCTTAGAAGTCTAGTGTTCTTAATGTCTCTAATTATTTAGTTTATATTGACTATTCAAATCCATCTACACAATTTATTACATACACTGTAGAAATAAAACATAGTGCATAGTGATTTAAACGTAATCGAGCTACTAATCTTGAGTTTAAAAAATTGGTTGAAAATATTAGCACAAATTCTTAAGTTACTATTAGTTGTTTGGTTTACTTGTAATTTTAAGGGAATGCACTAACTTACTTAAAAATTACTTTAAAAAAAAAATACTTTTACAAAATTCCAGCTGCCAACTACAAACTAACCTTTGTCAAAACTGCACAATAAACACGGCATTAAACATTAGCAGTAAAATATGACTAAGATTTTTACCCTTTAAATTTTTACTTTTAAGTTTAAGAATGCATTTCCCTCTCCTGTGAAGTAACGCTTCTGGAGAAGCAAGGCTTTATTCCAACAGTGACATTTCGATTCCAGCATAGAGAGACATATAATTACTACCACTTATATTCTGTATTGATAAATTTGCATATGTTTTTCAATACAATTCAGTCCAATACAATTCAAGCAAGAAATACATGAACAACATGGCTTATCTCTGCATGTCTGGAAGTTCTGAAAGTTTAAACCTGTATTTCCTAGATTATGGCTTATGTTAGAAAGAAACTAGATGTTCATTTCTCATAATGTGAAAGTGACAACCCTTGTCATTGCGAGGTCACGGCACAGCACACATGAACCACAACGAAATTGGACCTCTGCATTTAACCCATGCACACTCAAACCCATGCAGCAGTGGGCAGCTATTGAAAGCACCCGGGGAGCAGTGATGGGGACGGTACCTTGCTCAAGGGTACCTCAGGGCAACCTATTGGGAAGGGGTTTGAACCCCCTATCCTCCGATCATGCGGCTAACGCCCTAACCGCTAGGCCACCGCTGCCCCGGTGTGTGGTTTGTACTTCTTTTGTTGGCCAGAAAGTTCACTTGATAGTGATCATTAAATGGAAAGTGAAAATGAAGCATGTGACCAAATATAATATGGTCTTAGTTTAACTAATAGAGGGAAGAAAGGAATGAAGGCTTGTTCTTGGTGTTTGGTTTGTGTTGTCTCTTAAACAGGGAACAGGGAGTGGCTGTCAGCAGAATGACCACTTCTCCCTGACAGCTCATGCCATTTCTACACAATTCATGGTTTAACATTTTCAGAATCTGCCACCATATTAATTGCACCATATTAAAAGTGTTATTTTGACAAGCACATCCAAAAATGCCTGCTTCTAGGGTCTGCCTGAACTGATTCAATTTACAGCACTGTTAACAGACAGTGTTAACAAAGGCAGCTTTACTGGAAAAGCCTCTCCTCTGCAGAAATCTGACACATTCTAAGAACTGCTTCATGTTTCACAGATCTCTTTACAAAGACAGGGGACACACCTTGGACAGGTCGCCAGCCCATCACAGGGAGGAGCGTGACGGGGACAGCTCCTTGCTCAAGGGTACCTCAGGGCAACCTATTGGGAAGGAGTTCAAACCCTGATCTTCCGATCATACGGCCAACGCCCTAACCACTAGGCCACCGCTGCCCCACACTATATTTATTATTATTAAAATGGTTAGGGCATTGGCCACGTGATCGGAGGATCAGGGTTCTAACCCCTTCCCAATAGGTTGCCCTGAGGTGCCCTTGAGCAAGGTGCCGTCGCCGTCACGCTCCTCCCTGCGATGGGCTGGCGACCTGTCCAGGGTGCGTCCCCCGTCCTTCGCCCTGTGTGCGCTGGGTTGGACTCCAGCAATCCCCCGTGACCCCGTTTGGGACAAGCGGCAGAAAATGGATGGATTATTAAAAGAAATGAAACTATCAAACAGAGCAAACATTGATGTTGAATGCACATCAATGAAGCAGCAAAGTAAACTCTTACAAACATCCTACTAAAACCGTACCTCAATAGCATTGCAGCTCAATCATTCAGTAGTTTGAATCAATTGAAAACTGGATTGTTTGCAATACAGTGGTTTAACCTGTTATTAATAAAGGAATTAGCAGCAAAATCATATAAAATGATATTTTGCACATTTTGAAAATGAAGGGAGCAGGTCTACAAATAAATCTTGTTCTTTTTGTTCATTCACAGTGATCAGGTCAAAACCACTTGTGTTAATAATAAATGTACTCTGCAGAGATCCTTAAATGACAGAGATCCTGGCACAGCATGTTCATAAAGTTGTTCAAAATGCAACTTTAGCAAAATGAGCTTTAATATAAAGATTGTTCTGCTGGAATTTACAAACTTATTTGAAATCTTTGCTTTTAGCACCCAGCCTATGATCTCTGAAAAAGTATTAATGTAAAAAAAATGATGTAACGCCTTTTTCTTTTAACATGTTCTTCCAACCTCAAAGATTGTTTCAATGAATTTTACATGAAGGTGTTCTTGGTTCAGAGACTAGTGAACAGGTTTTGAATTTCTGACTGTCTTGTGATCATAAGTACTCGTAAGAGCAGGAAACTACCGTTATTTTTGTGGGTTCCAGCTACGCTTGACACTTAAAGTCATAACACCATTGCTTTGGATATTTATATTACATTGTGACATTTTTGCAGTACTTTACTATAAAAAACAGTATTGTTAACTTCTGGAACAAAAATCCTGAAAACTTGTATTTGAATTATGGAAATGCACACCTTGTGCTTGGTCTGTATTTTAAATGAACTGCACTCTAGTGTACCTGTTTAATTAATGATTGTGATTTGACACACTTCATGAAGCACATCTTGAAGCTAAAATCACTGAAGCACAAAAACCTAAAATAATTGCTGTGTAATGAGTGTCTGCAATAAAGAGACTAATAGAGATCAGGCTGTGTATTCAGAGATTGCGTTAAAGTTATTGCGTGAAAGTTAACACTCAACTCCTCTTGGGCAGCCATCGCTCTCATCAAGCTATTTAATCTTCAGCTGCCGAACAAAGCATTTCAACTGGTGTTCCTCATGCAAATCACCACCACTTGTCTTTTGAGGTTTATGAAGGTCACTCCCAGCCTATCCTGCCTGATAGCTTAACTGAATAAAGTAGAAGAAAGAGTTACTGTTTTTTTTGTTTTGTTTTTTGTGTTTGTGGTTTACTTACCTAACCTAGAATATTTTTCCAAAAATAGTTCCATTTATTTTAAATGATTAATCATAAACCTCTCTGTGTAATGCAGAACTAAACATTCTTTTTGCTACTGAGCCTGTAGGACTGATATATGAAAATGACCTGAGATCTAACTGGGTGCCATGTATCCATCCATGGTGAGTGGGGAATGGGCACAGGGAACCTGGTGTATGTTGAAAAGGGGATTCATATGTACATGAGTTTATGTCCGGCACATTTAGGAATGACAGAAACTCAGCCAGGAAGTGGCAGGAAACATAAAGTGACAGAGCAGGGTGGCAGAACTCCTCTGGCATTAACCACGGCACAAAAGTTGTGCACTGGGAATTTCATGGAACTGAGCAGTTGCTGAGAAGTTATCTGGAAGCCACACGTTTCCATGTTCAATGCTAAGCTTCTATTACTCAGTTACATCTGAGCTAATTACAACCAGTTTCTGTTCTCAGTTCAGTTTTCTTTAACGCCCTCTTGTCATGAGTTCCAATACCTTCTCTTACATCATAATTCTTTACTTTCAAGATTAATCACATTAGCATGTGCTGACAGAGGCAGGACTAAATTCAAGACTGGAAGACAACATCTGTAATACAGAGAGTGAAAATGATTAGATGAACGGAAAGCAAAAAACAAAGTAATTGGAGGAAATAACTATAATTACTTTTTGGCTTAAGAGCTTTATCACAAAAAGAAGGATCATTATCCAAGTAAAATACGAATCTTATTAGCTCAAAAGCCTCATATTTTCTTGCACAAGTCATAGCGTGAGATTCGTATTTTTTAATTATCAGAATCCTTAAGGCATAACAAATTTCCCCTAACCTAACTTAACCTAAATTAATCAACCTGACCTGACCTAACTTAAACTAACCTGACCTGACCTGACCTGACCTGACCTGACCTGACCTGACCTGACCTGACCTGACCTGACTTAACCTAACTATCTTTTTGTGGTTAGTAACTACTGACAGACTCTGTAGAATGTAATAGAACAATCTTATTTATTTATTTTTTGTTTGTTTGTTTATTTATTTATTATTATTTTTCTTTGGGTAGCTAAGTTACTGAAAGTAGAAAGCCTTACCTTACATCTTAAATCACGTGTGTCTAATAAACCCCACATGAAAAACTTCCACACTTCCACACTTCCACACACACACACACACACACACACACACACACACACACACACTTACCAATGTGGCATCGTGTGCCAGTCCAACCAGCTGGACACTCACACCGGTATGGAGCTACGCAACGTCCCCCATTTAGACATGGCAAGATGCAGATCGCTGCAACACACATACAGATTTGTAAATATATTATACATACTTAACATAAGGTACACACTAATTACCTACACAACAATAACAACAACAACAATACAAATAATAATAATATCCCATATGTAGCTCATCCATTTTATTTGTTCCTTATGTATGTGTATACACAATCCACAAAGACCCCACCTCACAACTCCTAGGACTTACAGTAAGGGATCTGCTGCTAAAGTCTTGGTGTCAGAAACCACAACACACCTTCAGAGGTCTTAAAGTCCATCAAAGAGTCAAATGTGTTCTCGTGGCACAACAAGGATCCATACAAAATTAGGCAGGTGACTATTGTTATGGCGGAGTTTTATTGTTATGATTTTGTAATAATATCACACTGACCACCCATTACAGCAGGGCACTGTGGCCTAGTGGTTAGGCAGTTGGCCCTGGAATGGAAGATTGTGGGTTTGATTCCCTTACCAGTAGGTTACCCTGTGGTACCCTTGAGCAAGGTACCCTGCCTGTCACTGCTCCCTGGGTGCTTTCAATAGCTGCCCCCTGCTGCACATGTGTGTATGGGTGAGATGCAGAGGTTGTGCTGTGTTTCACAATGACAAGGATAGTCACTTTCACATCAAAACCTGCCTAATATTGTCTCATAGGAACGTTTCATTGTGTCTCATTTACTCTTTCCTACCCTTACACTCAGCTCTTTCGTGCCAAGTGTTCTCCCTCTCATTTCTGTCTTTCTCTTTCCCTTTCCCTCTCACCCTCTCTCCAGCTGTGAGCAGAACTTGCAGCGAAAGGCAGGAGAGACAGCTGACAGATGGCTGCTCAAAACACAGCTGTAATCTTTGAGCTCTGTCCTTTGTGCTACATAGTTTTCTGCTGTTTCATGTTATCTTCTGTCACATTTACATTTGGCATTTTACATTTACCTTTTTACAAGTGTTTTGTGGTTTCCAAAGGAAATTTCCACCACACTAAAACCTAGACACTGAAAAAACATGAAAGTCATTTTTTTTAGGTTTTGAAATTTGTGAGTTGTGCATGTTAGTGGTACAAAGGTGTAGTTTATTATTCTAAGTGCTGTTTGAAGAGATGGGTCTTTGTTTGAAGAAAGCAAAGGCGCTCCAGAAATTCTGATGCTCAGGAGTACCTGATTCTAAAACTTAGGAGATGAGACTGAGAAAAGTGTTGATGTATGTCCTCTGCTTTTGAGAAGTGGTAGGTAAGGTTGAGCTGGGCTTAATGCTCTAAGTTGGTGAGCTGCAACCTTTGGTTTGATCAGTGCATGCACTCCTCTCAGTAAATTCTTTTACTTTATTCTTTTTCAGCATTATTTATTCAAATTTGTATCTACTCAGGATTCAGATCATATTTAAATAAAAATAAAAATAGTTTTTCTTCTATTCATAAACACAGAAGTAGCACTGATTAAATGTTTTGTATTCTTTATTTTAATGAACCATAAGCAGTTATTAATTTGTACTTGAATCAACTTCAGCTACAGCCTCTTTATTTAATCAGGCACTTTTTCAGAAATTAAGACCTTGTGTGTGTATATATACTCCTCTGTGAGTCAGGGCTCAGCTGCTGTGTTGTTTGTGAGTTAGGGAGTTGGCACCAGGATCAGAAGGTTGTGGGTTTGAATCCTATAGGTTGCCCTGAGGTACCCTTAAGCAAGGTACCGTCCCCATCCCTGCTCCCTGGGCACTTTCAATAGCTGCCCCATGCTGCACTTGTATGGGTTAAATGCAGAGGTGCAATTTTGTTGTGTCTCACTGTGTGCTGTGTCAAGTTTCACAATGACAAGGGTGGTCACTTTCACTTTTACTTTATGCTCATACATTGTACTTGTTCTTTGGATATTTGTCTCCAATAAAACCCCTGTCCATTACCATGACTCCAAGTTTATGTCCATTCTCATCTATCAAAATGTGACACTCGCTATAATTGCTCATTTCTGTGGCTTAATCACTGCTTGTGACCTGTAGTGGCACCAGGACTCCTGTTCTGAATAAGTATGACAAATCTACAGGGGGGCCAAACCTTTTTCATTTTTGATGAATTTCACTCTTATGATGAATAGCATCCATAAATTTGAAACCTCTCCCTAACTATCTGATGTCTGGTAATAATAATATTTAGGTATTACATGATTTGATCGCCTTTTTTCATCCTTTGAATAGCATTCAACAGCATAATCATTTGTCCTACACTGAGGTCAAAAGACAGGGAGAAGGCCATATTTAAGTTAAAGTTTAAGTTAAAGTAGAATTCTGGTTTGAAAACTCATTTTCCCATTTTTGCTTCTTCTCATTATCATGATCACACTTTCATTTTGAAAAAACCCTGTTATCACTATAGATGGTTTTGGGTTCTTCACTAATAGAATTCTAATACTGTAATTATGCTTACCATGTATATATTTTAGACATTTGCATGTGTGAGCGTGTGTGTGCTTGTGCAAAACTTACGTTCCTCACAGAGGCGACCCATCCAGCCCTCTGGGCAGGAGCATATATTTGGTTTCTGACAAACACCTCCGTTCTGACACTGCAACCAACACACAGCTGCAGAAACACACACACACCAACACACACACACACCAACACACACGCACACACACATACACACACACACACACGCACACACACACTTAAACACTAATTCTTCAGGTACAATCTGAGACACAAACTTAACTAATCTCAGGCCTTCAGCAGTACACTTTGGAACAGGGGAGAGGCAGAAGCAAGGCTTTGTTTCTGCTAACAAGAGCCATTACCTTATGCTCAGACTGGATTAACATGCTTTTCAGCTTTTAAATTCATGCACAGGTGTAGGCTGTGTTAGGCATCCCACAGGAGGATATTTGCAAACCAATTTGTCTTCTCTCCAACATGTTTCACACTGATAAGAAGTAATTAAATGACAGTAACTGCAAACATGCATGTGAAATGAGTAAGATGGGAGGAGGAGGGAGTTGAGTAATGATACATGGGGGAAATGTTTGGTGAACCTATAGGTTAAACACTTTGCATGAGAGTTGGGAAAAAGTGTTGTGCAACTGATTAGCTAACTGACATCTTTATGTGTGTGTGTGTGTGTGTGGACACATAGGGCTGCAAGTTTATTAGTTACACTTTGTACGTAGGTCCATTAGCTATTTTATCAGGTACATCTACCATTAAGGTGCACATTGTACGTTTACAGTTACTGATAGTAGAAGATGTGTTGCTGCACAACAAATTAGTTCCCTCAGTGCTATATTTAAATAAACAACTTATGAGCTCCCTCAATGGCATCTTTAAATGAAAAAAAACAGCACCCCAGGACATTAAATTATTAAGTAATGGATCTTTATATTTCTAAGCAATCACACTGAGAATGGTGTTTTGGTTGCAAGGTAACATGTGTTAGGCTTGTATGAATGTATCAGGCACAGGAGCGTTGTTGTTTAAAACCCTTCACTGTCACTACTGGAACTAGTCTGCCACCTAAAAAATATATGAGCCAGAGCAGCTCTGACCACTGATAAAGCCTGAGATGGTGATTAAAGCAAATTAGCCGTTAAAGAGCAGAAGACTAGCTGTACACCTAAAAAGTGGATGGACAAGGTTAGTATCTATAACAAGTAGCCAGTAAATGTAGTGTATAAAAACATCAGTAATACCACTATCCATCCTCACTATGCCCAAAAATATAAAATTAGAAAATTGCAGCTGCTTGGTAGGTGTACCTAATAAACTAGCAACCTTTAGAGCAGAAAAGTCAAGAACAGTAACAGGTGCTCATAGAAGAAAAGGAGGCACTGAGAGATGACTCAGCCTCAACTGGGAGTGTCCTGGTTCTACCTCTACAGGTAGGGGGCGGAGTCCATGTGCCATTCTCCAAGCACACACTCCGGCCAATGCCTTCCATGACGTAGCCCGCGAAGCACGAGTACACTGCCACATCCCCAAACTGGAACACAGCCCCACGAACCACTCCATTAGCCATGTGGAGAGGGGGGCTGCAGGACACCCCTGTGTAGGGTTAAGATGTATTGGGCCAAGCAGTTAGAAAGGGAGACTAGCAGGGTTTAAGTAGGTGATAAGTCTACTTACAAAGTCTGTGTACCTTAAAAGCCCACTGACACTTTTGTGAAACATTTGAAATGTAAGTACCTTAAAATACTGGAATTCTTTAGTTAATACGCATCTACTTGGTATTAGCACTGAACTTCTTGTTTGAGATATGTGGGTCTGTGAAGAGGTACACAATGAAAGTGTGGGCCATCATGAAAACGGCACTTTAAAAGTTGAAAATGTTAGTGATATTAACAAATACTCTAAGATAGAGGCGAATGTCAGAATTCAGTTCTGGAAAATGAATACTCAATAACTTTAAAAAGCAGGTCATTCCAGTTCTAGGTCTGTTGAACTGATATATACATCTATCAATCTTTAAACTATTTTTGGCACTTCAACATTGCTATGACAAAACCTTAATGACAAATTCTACTTTTAAAAAAGGTTTAATTCCACAAGTATTGAAACATACCTTTTATTAATAACAGTACGAAAGTGAAGCACTGTTTATTCCATTTTCATTAAATAATTTTTGCCTCACTTTTTTGTGACATTAGTAAGTTACTTTAATTCAGGTGGGCTTATGAGGGGCTATCCCACATACACAACTGCACGAATGCTTTAACTTGATGGGAGAAGCCAAGTTTGTTTAGGGAGGGTAATTTATTTGGATGGCCTTATTAGTCATAGGTGTTGATCCCAGCAGAGATAAACGATGTTATGTGCTGTTTACTGAGTGTGATTTAAAGAGTACTTCACCTAAAGGTAAGAACTAATAATAACAAAGAAGAGAAGTTGTTTTATGGGTTAAGGTCTATTTTTACACATTTGTTAGAGAATTCTACTGCAAGCAAGCACAAATATTTAAACAACAGACCATTCACAATAGTAAGTTGAAATCTGCACATGCTTAAGTAACTGAAGTGCCTTCAGTTGTTGCTACAAAACAGTATTTTTGGCAACAAGTCATTACCACATACAGCCCCATCCATATATAACAGCAGCAGAGACAAAAAGCATACAGGTACCTAACTAAAAGAAGGCTGGATCAGTGTGTACATGTACGTGTGGAATATGAACAAGACATGCATAGGCAGAGAAAGAGTTTACCCCCAATATATTCATCCCATTTTCATCAATACAGCTTTAAAAACAGCTGCTCTCTTCATGATTCTCTGTAAGAGCTGGACAGCTTTGCCCCAAAAAAAACCCCCAAAAATGGTGACATGAAACCTAAGTTGACTGAAATTGTGACAGGGGTGGTGGTGGTCTAGTGGTAGGATACTCGCCTATGGACCAAGAGGTCACAGATTTGATTCCCACCTCCGGTACTACCATCATTGTGTTCCTGAGCAAAAACCATGAACACCAAGTTGCTCCAGGGGGACTGTCCCTGTACTTAGGAAAATGTCATTCTGGATAAGAGCATCTGCTAAATGCTGTAAATATAAATTAGGTTCCTACAAAAAATTAGTTTAATTTTTCTCTCATTTTCATTTCAAATATGTGTTTTAGCAAATAAATCTTTTTTTTTTTTTTACAATTTAGAATTTTTTTTTTCTCAGAATTTATCAATATACTTTGGAAAACATTTTTCATATCATGGTATTCATTGCCAAAAACCTATGTTCTGTAACTGTGGACAGTACTACACCTGTAGGCCTACAGATTTTCTTCCGGCCAAACAATAATGTAACATAATGCTTTGGCTCAAGTATAATTCTTGGAGCTATTGTGAGGCTGCAACCAACAGACTGTATGACTACACATTCAGAAAGAAAGCAGGTTGATGCTGAGATATTAACAGAAATTAGACAACAAGGGAAACTTTATCAAATTACACCACCAAAGTGTGAGTCATGAGAGAGACAACGAGAAAGAAAGAGAATATCTGCAGTCTTAACTTGTAGAGAACTCGTCTTTCCATTTCCTAATATGCAACGTATTGTGCGTGTGTGTGTGTGTGTGTGTGTGTGTGTGTGTGTGTGTGTATGTGTGTGTGTGTGTGTGTATTGACCTGCTTATTCAAAGGATCAGCATCTGCTGCTACAGTTTAAATTAAGGTAGGGGTGATGGGATCAGTTTACAATAATACTTGCCATGGGACACACATTCATTTTTCTTCAAGATTGCTGAAGCTACAATAGGTGAATATCATTAGCGGGAGTTTGGAAGGACAAGTGGTGAGAGATGAGGACTACTCACTCTCACAGACTGTGTTAACTGGACTCCAAGTTTGGTCACTCCTGCAGGTAATGGAGGCTATGCTTTTCCCTTTATGACCTTTGGCCTGCTGACCTTTGGGACATCTGACTGATATTGACTGGCCCACCCGAAACACAGTGGTGTTCCCTGTCCAACCAGGTGGATTTGGGCATGACTTGGCTATGGATAGAGAGAGTGAAGCAGTTAATTCATTTTTCCGTCTTTCCGCTCACACTGAATCATTGTATCAGGGTTCTACGATAAGAAAGAAACTAAGGAATGTTTCCTATTCTTCCTATTCAGTTAAAAGAATTTGTGATACGCATTAAAGCACTGTATAGACATCTAGTCATAATCTGTCATTTGAAAAGCTATATTGAAGCTATAATAGATATATTATTAATAGGATATAATATCTGACTATATGAAGAATGAAGAATAATGCCTGTGCTAGGAGCTCTAGCAAAGGCCTAAGAGAGACATTGTCTTGAAGTCTTACATGTACAGACGGGGAAAGATGAGCTCCAGGAGCCATTTCCCATGCAAACTACAAGGGACTCTCCCTGCAGAGCATAGCCGCTATCACAGGAAAACTCCAGTGCCTTTCCACTGGCCAGAGTGTGTTCCTGCACTTTTCCATTGAAAATCTTGTCAGGCTTTGCACAGCCTTCTGGTACTGAGAGAAAAAAGAGATTTTTTCAGTACAGGAAAACTGACTGAATGTACTTTAAATCTTTCTTGGAATCTTAAGACTTTATTTATTTTTTCACCTTCGCAAGTTGGTGCAGGTAAACTCCACGTTCCATTAGCCTGACAGGTGAGGTTCTGTGGGCCGATCAGTACCAGTCCCGAGTTACACACATACATGACTTTACTACCATAAGACTCACTGGTTGGCAATGAAATGGCATTCTCCACAAACGGTGGAGGACCGCATGAAACCGCTGAAAATAAAAGAGATATGCCATGTATCATGAAGAGAGCCATTATATATGTGTTCATAAATACTACATAAAAACTATAAATAACTAAATAAAACAATCACAGTTTAGATGTAATAAATATAACATATATATTTTATTTATATGAAATTAATATTAAAATATATAGTACTGTCTACAAGACAATATATGCAATTTAACAAATACTATTAACTACTTCAAGGCACTGTATGCTATTAAATAAATGAAAATTAATAAAATAAATTCAGGAAATCATTTAAATACTTTGCTTTGTTTCAATAGTTAAACATAAAAAAAAGTTAGAAGAATGCAGTTAGAACACAGATCTGGCTCCTGTGCACTCCAGCCATGTCAGGCTTTGTTAAACAGATTACAGATTAGCTGAGGCACATTTAAAATTATTTTTTAAAAAACTAAACCCCCTGAAAGTGACAAGTGAAAATGCTAAAGCTAAAACACACCAAAATGTATTTGTATTAAATCTGTTTAATGGTTTCAACAAATATATGTCTGCGTTTCAAATAAACTGCTTTGAATTTAATTCAAATAAATAAATTGACTTTTGCACAGCACTGTGCATGTATTGTAAAGATACATGCTCACCAACACAGAGAGGTTGAGCCCCAGTCCATGTTCCATCTCCCTGACAGATCTGAACAGCATCACCCTGAGGAGGAGAGACAGGAAATAAACAAAAGAGGAACAATGTACCAGATATATATTTGCTTTGTTTAGTTCTAACTACCTTCTGGGAGACCCTAACACAAAACTATGGAATTGAACTATTTTTTGTTTCTATATGTTATGTTTTTGCTGGTAATACTTAGCAATAATGCTAAAATGATCCTCTCACTAATGTTATCCATTTGTAGTTTATATATTTTCTTGTAATGCTAATCCAGGTGGATTTAGTATCAATTCCTACATTTTGTAAATGTGTTCATAGGAACATCAATATGACATATATGCAAACAAATTATTAGTGGTGCACTGGCAAAGAGTTTTCATACTGATGCATTCCTACTTCACTTGTCTCACAGGAAAATCCATGAATTTCAAACATAACTTCTAAGACAAATGGCCTTCTACAGATACCAACAAGCACTGATATTTCCATTAAAATAAATCAGATGTAAATCTCTTAGACGCACCTTTAGTTCAAACCCTGGCAAACATGTGTAGATAACCATGTCAGCATAAGTGTAGCTCTCGCCTTCAGTGTTACCATGCAGCAGAGGCGGTGGTTTCTCACAGATGACCGGCACACAAGAATTGGAGGAGAATGATGGATACCATCTGTCAAAAAGCTGGGTAACAAAAAAAATTGTGTTCATTTTCAAATTGCATTCTCATTGCTTTTTGAGTGTAGAAATAACTAAAACCTTTATTTCACCAAGAACTAAACAATAAAAATATTATAGCTCTACAGAAAATCTCATATGCTGGCATCTTCAAATTACTATTTCTCTCATTAGTCAATATATGTCTTAACTGCAACATAAGTTATATCAAGAAAATAACAGGGCATACCCCACATTCAGACAGTCCTGGTCCTTCAAGATAAAACCCAGGCTTGCATGAGATTGTAACAGTGCTTCCTACTGGTGTGAGCTGTGCTCCTGCCACAACAACATGGGTCAGGTTGGTGGGCAAGCTGCATGGTATTGGTCGACACCTCACAATATGTTTTGACCAAGTACCATCACTCTGACATTTAAGTGAGTCTGTTTGTGTGACCAGCTCATATCCCTTTGTACACCTGAAACAAAGACAACTCATTATAATCTGACATTCAGTTAAGAAAATATTGTGCTAAACATGCTCCAAAGTAACTCTCAAATTACCTGTACTGAGCCTTGCTCCCATAGGAAAAATCTGACTCTACAATCATTGCATTTGGGACAGGAGGAGGCTCTCCACAGGATATAGGATCACAGTGCAGATTAGGCACTCCCCACCAACCCCATCTTCCACAGGACAGATTTGGTTGCCCTCGCAAAAGATACCCTGGCCTACATCCATAGGTGACTGTATCAAGTATAGCAGCACTGCCTATTACAACTGCATTGGATATCTTCGGTGGAGGTGTGGAACATCTCCCCCTGCTACAAATGGGAACTCCTGGACTCCAGACACCACCTTTGTCACACATAGCCTCTGTGGGTCCAAGGGTTTTATAGCCTTCATCACATCGGAACCAGACACTGGCCCCACAGGTGTGATCTCGGCCAAGCACGGCACCATACTTCAGCATTGGTTGGTTGCAAATACATGGTCGACATTCTGGCACTTCCCCAAGCCAGGTACCCTCTGCTGTGCATCGTAAAATTGGACTTCCAACTATCTCATAGCCAGGAAAACAAACATATTCCACTAGATCTTCAAAGTTAAAACTTGAGCCATTCAGAAAGCCATGACTGATATCCTCAGGAGGGTCACATGTGACTATGTCACATCGAGGAGGAGGAAGATCCCACAGTCCATCCCCTGTACAGACAAGCGTTGGAACTCCTGTCAAGGTATAGCCCTCATCACACTCATAGTTTACCTTGCCATTATAACCATAATTTGTTCCTCTGAAACGACCATTCTTAATGATTGGGGGTTGACCACAGTCTGCTGGGAAGCACCTAGGAGCAATTTCACTCCAAGTGCCATTTGCTAAGCAAACACTAGTGGGTGCCCCAAGTAGAATAAACCCAGGATTGCAGCTGAAAAGCAAGCGCTTGCCAAAGGTATAACTAACTCCATCCACTAGCACATCTCTTGAGACCACAGGACGCCCACAAGACACAGCCCTACACCATGGTGCTTTGCCGTCCCATTTACCATCCATTTGGCAAGTCCTATTTTCCAAACCTTGAAGAATAAATCCAGCATGGCATTCATAATGTATTACTTCCTTGAAATGGAATGAACTTCCCACAACTTCACCATCTGCAATGCCTCCAGGGTCTCCACAGTTCATAGGAATGCAACGAGGTGCTTCATCGCTCCATTGGCGCCCAGAAATGCACTGCCGCACTGTCTGGCCATCTAGTTCATAACCATCTTCACAGCTGTATTCAACTAAGCTACCCAGAACAGTGTCTGTCACTATTACTGATCCATGATCAGGATTAGGTGGTGTCTCACATTCAGCTGGTACACACACAGGAGCTGTCCCATTCCATGTCCCATCTACTTGGCAAACTAAAGCAACTCCCCCATTAATTTCATACCCTTCATGGCAGCGATACTGGACCATGTTTCCATGCAAAAAGCTAGTGTCTGCTGGTGAATGCTGGCCTACTGGTTTGCGATCTCTTCTAGACAACTCGGCAGATGGGTCTTGGATTTTAAGGTAATCACCAAAGTCAATGTGTGGGGGAAGGCCACAGTCTGCTGGAGTGCAGGCAGGCACTGAGCTTGACCAACCATGTTCCTCACAAGTAAGGTGGTTCTGTCCCACAAGCAAGTAGCCTGGAAAGCAGCTGTAAAATATTGTGACACCATACTTGTGGTCTCGCCCTTCAACAAAACCATTTTCGATGGGTTTAGGAGGTGAGCAGTAAATTTGTTTGCATGATGGAACTTCTTTGTCCCATTTACCACTGTGCAGACAGACAAGAGTTTCTGGACCATCTAGACGGTATCCTCTGTGACAGGAGTAAGTTATAAACCTGCTAAACTCATGCTGTGAATACTTGGCAGAGCCATTGGGGATATCCTTGGGTCGAGGACATTCAACTGAGTGACAAGCAGGTACACCCCCAATCCAAAGGCCAGTCTGACCACACAACACAGTTGCGTTGCCCACTAGTTCATACCCAGGCTTACAACTATACAAGGCAGTACTAAGGTACATGAGGCCTTGTACATCAACTATACCATTTGGTATTTCCTCAGGATGTGGACACTCTACAGGAATGCATTCTGGATAAGGGGTGCTCCAAGTTCCATCAGCCTTGCAACTAACAGAAGGTTCTTTTCGGAGGGTAAATCCAGCCATGCAAGAATAGGTAACTACACTGTCAAAATATGAAGAAGCTACTGATGGATCACCGAAGGAAACCTCTGGGGGTGATCCACAAGATACCTGCTTGCAGACAGGGAAAGAGTCATTCCATTCTTGAGATGGGGTACATCGAAGAGTCCTTGCCCCATGCAGCACATAGCCGTCCTCACAGGAAAGCTCCACTGTGCCTGAATCTGAATCCAAGCTCCGCAATATCAGATGGTTCTCCTCTAAAGGAGGCTCAGGACACTGAACTGGTGAACAGTGAGGTGTTTGACTCTTGTCCCACTTGCCATACTTCAAACAAGTCCATACTGCATCTCCAGTGAGTTCATAACCCTCATCACAGACATATTCCACTTTAATTCCCACTTCAAATCTGGAGCCTCGGTAGTGTCCATGCTTGACATCAGGAGGTGTAGGGCAAGTCAAAATCACACAGACTGGTGGATCATTGTTTGACCACTGCTTGTTGGCCAAGCAAATACGCTCAGGCTTCCCAGTCATGCGATAACCAGCATTGCAAACATATGTCACCTTACTTCTGTACACATAGTTGGTCTTCATGGAGTCCTGGAAAAAAAGAAGAAAATTTTAAGCAAAAAACACCAAAACAGATATGAATACATTTTAACCATCTACTAAGTACTACAAATGTGTATTTCAATACAAACATCTTTACAACAAGTAAAAACTGAAACAATCACCTGAATTTTGCCATTAATCAAAGGAGGTGGACTAGAGCAAGCAATAGGTTGGCAAGCTGGTAAAACCCCACCCCATTCTCCATTAGCTTTACAAGTTCTCCTTTTTTCGCCTCCGATATAGTAACCCTTATCACAAGTATATGCAACCACAGCTCCAAAGCTGTAGTTGGTGCCACTGACGTAACCCCTCTCAATGCTCTCTGGCTTAGAGCATCTGACTGGCACACAACCAATCTCCAAGGGAGAAGGCGACCACTCTCCTCCCATTAAGCATTTTAGAGTTGCTGTGGTATTTAGCACAAATCCTTCTTCACATTTGTAGCTGACCTCTGTGTTACTTGCATATTTGGGCTTGTTGATAGAGTCCAGAATTGCATGAGGTAGATCTGGGGGGCGCTGGCAGAAATTGGCTATGCAGTGTGGCATACCAAAGCCAACGGGTGGTGCCCATATGCCCTCGGCATTGCAGAACAGCTTGGTGTTGTTGCCAATGGTGTATCCATCATCACAGAAGTAGATAGCTGTGTCACCAAACAGTTGGTGTCCAGCATCAGAGAGGGCATGGTCAACATGTGGTGGTGATCCACACTGACGGGGCACACACTGGGAAGAGTTATGGCTCCATTTTCCACTCGAGAGGCACTCTTGAGTTTCGGCACCAAGTAGTGTGAATCTGCAAGTGGTGACACAAAACAGTGTAATTTGCAGTTAACATTATTCATTACAAATTCATCTATAAAAAGTGTCTGTCAGTAAATACCATTCTTATACTTAAGCCTTTCACACACTGGGCGCACAACTATTAGGCAAGTGTGTATTTAGGACCATGTCACCATTTATATATATATATATATATATATATATATATATATATATATATATATATATATTTATATATACACACACACATTTCCATGCGATATAAACTGGAATGCTAACTGAATTTAAGCAGATCAGGTGATGTGTATTTGAGATTAACATATATCCTATATCAAGGTGTGCATAATAATTAAGCAGCTTTCTTTTCCTCAGACAAAATGGGCCAAAAAAAGAAATATAACTGACTGAAAAGAAAAAAAAAAGTGATAACTGAAAAGTAAAAAACTGTAAATCTTTCAAAGGGATGCAGCACTCTTGAAATTGTGGCGTGATCACAGAACCATCAAATGGTTTGATAGTTTGATACAAAGAGTCAACAGGATCGCAAGGTCACCTGACCTGAGATTTATGGGGAAGGAAAACAGTTCACCTCTCTGAACAGTGTCTTGGAGGCTGTGGTTGCTGCTGCACAAAAAGTTGATCGTCAACAGATCAAGAAACTGACAGACTCCATGGATGGAAAGATTATGACTTATTGAAAAGAGAAGTGGATATATTGGTTGCTGATATTACTTTTTTTTTTTTAATGTCAGAAATATTTACTTGTAAATTTTGAGTTGTTTGTTTTCAATTTAACAGATACAAATAAACAAGTGAAATGGGAAATTTTCATTTTTCATTTAATTGCATAATAATTCTGCACATTAAAAGTTGCCTAATAATTGTGCAGACATATGTATTACCCTGAGAATGTTCACACTCACATTGAGTGATAGCACTGAATTCTTCAGAATGCTCACAACACTTGTGCACACAGTGTATGTTTAAAAGCCTCCTTCACATACAAGGCCAATCACAGAGGCATCTTTTGAATGAGCATGTTTTGTTTTGTAAGGCAATATACAAGGCCATCTCTAAATTTTCAATTACCCTTCTTTGCAGATGTACTGGACCTGACTGCCCAGAGTAAAGTTGTCTCCCTTGATCACTGCATCCTTTAATGGAGGAGGTTCCCCGCAGTCCACACGGGCACAAATGGGAGCAGGGGATGTCCATTCTCCCGAGGCCTCACACTGTAGCTCCCCTGAGCCCTGTAATCTTCACAGCAGTGTTAAGATAGCCATCATAGAATTATTATTGGGTATTAAAGAATAATATTAATGATATTTTAATAATATTCAAGAATATTTGTTATACACTCACATTTTACATATTATAACGAGACAATACTTTCATGTTTCCGATGCAGTATCAATAAAATATCTCCTGCAGTCTAAATTTTATTAACAGCGAAATGTCCATTTTACCTGTATCCTTCCATACAACCATATGTCACCGTGGACAGGTAGACTTTGCTGGTGAGAGTGAGCTCAGCATAATCCACGGAAGGAGGATCTCCACAGGTCAAAGGTTCACACAAAGGTTCTGCATTATTCCAATTTAGATTCACTTCACACTGGATCTCTGCTGGCCCTTCAAGGATGTAACCTTTTTCACAGCTTTATGAGGATAAAATGCTTAAAGTTATTACAGCAATAATAAGTAACATATTCTAAAGAGCGAGCAGAAATGGTTATTAGGAAAAATTGTTTCCTGAGATATACTAAATGCTCCCCATGAACGACTGTTCTTCTGGCACTGACATTGATACCTGAAAGTCACCTTGCTTCTGTATGTGAAGTTGGTCCCCTTCATGATTCCATGCTCTGGGACATTAGGTGGACTACATGACAAGGCTGAAAGAACAAAAAATCAGTATTTAATAAAAGGTTATATAATCTGCTTAAGGCTGATGTTCACAAAGTTAAATTGCACCTGAACAGGCCCTTCATGACTTGACATAAACCTACATGTTTATAAAGGTGGATCTCTTGTGGTTCTACCAGCAGAGGTTGCTTTTGTTTATTCTGATCTCATGTGATATACATGTATTGATGATGTATGAATATGAATCTTTCTGGGTTCAGAGGATATAGCATCTTATAAAAATTTACTTTGAAGCTTTATGGATTTCTGGCATGCCAGAGGGACACAATACGACTGATTTTAAATCGTTTGCCAAGTTGAAAAACCTAAATTCTTCAAAATGATCCACTACAGTTATGTATTAGGTACTTATGAGGGATTTTGGAGTTTCCATGAAGCATAATGAACACTGCATTAAATTTACTTTATTGTTAACTCATGTTGCTTTCTTTTAAGAATAACTTTGATAAGATAATAACTTTGGATGCAATATGATCAAGTAATTGTTTAGATTGTACCTTGCAGACCACTGCATTATAACAATGTTCATATTCAGCTTCCAGTAAAGGCCAATTTCTTATCGAACGTTCCAGTTTGAACCTTCCCAGCAACTCACAAAGCTTTTAACAGCACAGTGGTACCGCATTAGATAATTGCTTTATACAATCAATGAGCCAGTCCTTATCCAGTGTAAAAAGAAATTGGCTTGAGGCATATGGGGTTTTACACTGATTACTGTTTCCTGTGCCTCTGAAGGGGAGGGACATATTAGGTTACAAGTGAACCATTCTTGAAGCTGATTTGGCAGGAAAACTGGCATGTTAAAAACATCTTAACAAAGCCATAAGTGTTCAAAACTGTTCAAAGCTGGCAGCACAAGGGGGTGGGGGGTTACACGGTATTAGAGCCTTGGTAAACAGATTGATTTGAATGGGCAATAAAGCTGGACAACAATGTCACAGAAACAATGAACATTCTGGATGTATTTGAATGAACAGCTCATCAAATCTATGTTTTGTTTCGCTCTGTGTATAAATGTGTGTTTGTGTGTGTGTGTGTGTGTGTGTGTGTTCATTTAGGTTAACATTAGCACAAAGAGTTTTGGATTCAGCCCTGAACTGCTGATTCATCAGTTTCAAGTAAATCCTGTTGCTCACAACAACAAAACAACCACAACAACACTCTTAAAAAACTAAAAAGCTTCAAATCTGAATTTAACATCAGGATGTAAAATGATAAATAAGAGTTGCAAAGATCAAAGGTTGGGCAATGATAAGTTAGGGAGTTGGCCCCAGGATCAGAAGGTTCTGGGTTTGATTCCCAGACCAGTAGGTTGCTCTGAGGTACCCTTGAGCAAGGTACTGTCCCCATCACTGCTCCTCGGGCGCTTTCAATAGCTGCCCCCTGCTGCATGGAGTGTATGGGTTAAATGCAGAGGCTGTATTTTATTGTGGTTCGCTGTGTGTTGTGCTGTATTTCACAATGACAAGTTGTCACTTTCACTTCACTTTTACTTAAACCCTGTAACAAATGCATTATAAATTTGTTGCCTGAAGTCAGAGACATTGTATTTTAGAATGATTTTATGAGAATGTTTTGGCCTAAAATTTACATGCAAGATATTCTCAGGCAATGTAGTATTCAAAAATGTTCTTGTAGATTAACATAGTTAAAATAAACCTTGCATGAAAATTCCTATTTGTATTGAAAATCCATCAGTCATTTGTAAAAATCACTGCCGATCAAAACCACTGTAAAAATCTGCTACAAAACATCATTTTATTTATATCAAAATTGCTAAATTATGCAAAACAAATGCAACATCATTCAACTATTTGCAATCATAACTCTCCTCATAAGTGAAGACCACCTCACTACCCTTTATGATGCTTAAGACTACCTTTAGACTTCTTTACACTGGCTCTGGTAAAGCTTTAAAAGGGTAATTAATGATCATTTGTCTACTGATGTGGTAGAAAATCCAACTGACAACAAATATCAAATGAGATGAGCACTGTACTGTTCTTAGAGACAGCTTTTGGTTACAGTAATTCATTAATAACAATGATGATATGATTACTAATATATTTTTATAAGCTCCCATTTCAATTGTCTTTTACCGAGTAGTGTCATTTGTTTTACCTGTGCAACTCTTTCCATCTCCAGTGTAAGGGTAAACACAAGTACAGATGTGAGAACCATCTGTGTTCAGGCAGCTGGCATGCTCATCACAATCTGAACCCAAGGCACACTCGTCCACATCTACAATACACACATGTAGACAGGAGACGAATGTACGCACACATGCAATCCTGTATTTGATAAGTTTTATGAAAGGCAATGACAGCAAGCTGATTTTTCCATAAGTTCAGTTACACTTACCCAGACATGCGGGTGGGTTGCCAGACCACTTGCCATTGTTGGCACACTGGATCTTGCTCTCCCCCAGCAGGTAAAAGCCAGGCTTGCACTCATATTCCACTGATGTCCCAGCATAGAAATCCTCTCCGTGATACCGACCATGCTCCAGTGGAGGAGGAGCACCACAGTTCACACCTGTGCAGACAAAAAGTAGATGTTTTTTAATTTTCATTTTTGTGTCACTCAGTATAGACTCACTTATCTAAATAATATTGCTTTGCATATAAAATCTAAATCAAATCAATATTTGGTGTTACTACCTTTTGCCTTCAAACCAGCATCACTTCTTCTGGCCCCCACAGAGCCCTGATCTCAACATTATCCAGTGTGTCTGGATTACATGAAGAGACAGAAGGATGTGAGGAAGCCTGCATCCACAGAAGATCTGTGGTTAGTTCTCCAAGATGTTTGGAACAACCTACCAGCAGAATTCCTTCAAAAACTGTGTGCAAGTGTACCTAGAAGAATTGATGCTGTTTTGAAGGCAATGGGTGGTCACACCAAATATTGATTTGATTGATTGATTTAAACTTCTCTTTTGTTCATTCACTGCATTTTGTTGATTGATGAAAATAAATGATTAACACTTCCATTTTTGAAAGGATTCTTTGTTTACAGCATTTTTTCCACACCTGCCTAAAACTTTTGCACAGTACTGTATGTGAACACAACTATCTGGACACCAAACATATTTGATTCCAGTAAAATCAAATCATTTATCAATTCCATCAAATCATAAAACAATTTTCTAATTACCTGTACGTGTGTCTGTAAGTTTTTTGTATGTTAATCCTTTTATTTCACATTTGTGCTATTGCATGTATTGTGCATGGATTTGGTACACATGAGACAGTGTCACTCTAAAATGCCTGGATGTGCCAGTACGTCCATCTGCAGGGGTTTACACACTCACGTTCACACCGGGGCTGTGCATGGCTCCAGGCTCCTCTGTTCTGACACTGTTGCACTGTATCTCCCACCAGATAGTACCCAGGATTACAGGAGTATTTCACCTGAGAGCCAGGGCTCACTGATGGACTGGAGGAGCGCAAGTTTGGGACAGTATCCACCAGCAGAGGGCAGTCTAACACAGGGAAACACAGTCATAAACCTACAGTACAACTTATGCCTGACTTCTCAGGTCTCTGTCAGTAAATAGTTTTAAAATCTGAAATTGAATTCTGCAGATAATGGGATATAATGGGATGTGCCCCAAAAGCAATGATCCGGAGAGGTGCACAAAGCAAAGCTTGAGGCTCGACAGTGGACTACTTAAACTGAGATTTGTGGAAGCATTTGTGATTTCCAAAGTGATTTCCTGCCCTTATTGATGCTTTTATGGCTGAATGCAATCAGCTTACAGTGATGCCTCAACAGCCAGGACACTGTCTGTAAACTTGTTATTATTACCTAGTATTTGAAATTAGTTAAAAAACCCAGCCACTAGGGATGCACAAGCCAGTGTATTTCTTCGTGCCGGTCCCAAGCCCGGGTAAATGGGGAGGGTTACGTCAGGAAGGGCATTCGATGTAAAACTTTGCCAAATCAATATGTGGACAACGATACAGAATTCCATACCGGAATTCGAGGCCCGGGTTAACAACGACCGCCATCAGTGCTGTTAGCCTACAGGGTGCTGGTGGAAATTGGACTACTGTTGGCCAAAGAAGAAGAAGAAGAGGAGGAAAGAATGTCCAGAGGGAGAAGGAGAGAAAGAAAGAGAGGAGAGTGAAAGTGAGGGTAGGGACTTTGAATGTTGACAGCATGACTGGTAAAGGTAGAGAATTAGCTGATATGATGGAGAGAAGGAAGGTTGATATTTTGTGTGTGAAAAGACTAGATGGAAGGGTAGTAAGGCCAGGTGTATTGGAGGAGGGTTTAAACTGTTCTACCATGGGGTGGATAGAAGGAGGAATGGAGTAGGTGTGGAGAGTGTTTTGGAAGTGAAGAGGGTGTCAGGGAGGGTGATGAGTTTGAAGCTGGAAGTTGAAGGTGTGATAATGAATGTTGTTAGTGCTTATGCTCCACAAGTTGGTTGTAAGATGAAAGAGAAGGAAAAATTCTGGAATGAGTTAGATGAAGTGATAGAGAGTGTACCCAGGGGAGAGAGAGTGATGATTGGTGCAGATTTTAATGGTCATGTTGGTGAAGGGAACAGAGGTGATGAGGAGGTGATGTGTAGGCATGGTGTCAAGGAGAGGAATGCTGAAGGTCAGATGGTTGTAGATTTTGCAAAAAGGATGGAAATGGCTGTAGTTAATACTTATTTTAAGAAGAGGGAGGAGCACAGGATGACGTATAAGAGTGGAGGAAGATGCTCACAGGTGGATTATATTCTTTGCAGGAGGGTCAGTTTGAAAGAGATCAGAGACTGCAAAGTAGTGACAGGGGAGAGTGTCGCTAAACAGCACAGGATGGTGGTCTGTAGGATGACCTTGGAGGTCAAGAAGAGGAGGAAAGTGAGGGCAGAGTTGAGGATCAAGTGGTGGAAGCTGAAGGAGGAGGACTGCAAGGTGGAATTCAGGCAGGAGTTAACACGGGCACTGGGAGGTGTTGAAGAGCTACCGGATTGCTGGGAAACTACTGCAGAAGTGATAAGGCAGACGGCTAGAAATGTACTTGGTGTGACATCTGGAAGGAAGAAAGAGGATAAGGAGACCTGGTGGTGGAACCAAGAAGTCCAGGAGTGTATTCAAAAGAAGAGGGAGGCAAAGAAGACATGGGACAGTCAGAGAGATGAAGAAAGTAGACAGGTGTACAAGGAGATGAACCGCAGGGCAAAGAAAGCAGTGGTGAAGGCCAAAGATAAGGTGTTTGGTAAATTGTATGAGAGGTTGGACAGTAAAGAGGGAGAAAAGGACCTTTACCGATTGGCTAGACAGAGAGACAGATCTGGGAAAGATGTGCTACAGGTCAGGGCGATTAAAGACAGAAATGGAAACGTACTCACAGGTGAACAGAGCGTGTTGGGCAGATGGAAGGAATACTTTGAGGAGCTGATGAATGAAGAAAATGAGAGAGAGAGAAGACTGGATGATGTGAGAAGAGTTAACCAGGAAGTGCAGCAAATAAACAAGATGGAAGTAAGGGCAGCGATGAAGAGGATGAAGAATGGAAAGGCTGTTGGACCGGATGACATACCAGTGGAAGCATGGAGATGTTTAGGGGAGATGGCAGTTGAGTTTCTGACCAGATTGTTTAACACAATCTTGGCAAGTGAGAAGATGCCTGAGGAGTGGAGACGAAGTGTACTGGTACCGATCTTCAAGAATAAGGGTGATGCACAGAGCTGTAGTAACTATAGAGGGATAAAGTTGATCAGCCACACCATGAAGTTATGGGAAAGAGTAGTGGAAGCTAGGTTAAGAAAAGAGGTGAGGATCAGTGAACAGCAGTATGGTTTTATGCCGAGAAAGTGCACCACAGATGCAATGTTTGCTCTGAGGGTATTGATGGAGAAGTACAGAGAAGGTCAGAAGGAGCTGTATTGTGCCTTTGTGGATTTGGAGAAAGCATATGACAGGGTGCCTAGAGAGGAGTTGTGGTTTTGTATGAGGAAGTCTGGTGTTACAGAGAAGTATGTGAGAGTAGTTCAGGATATGTATGATGGCAGTGTAACTGTGGTGAGATCTGCAGTGGGAGTGACGGATGCATTTAAGGTAGAGGTTGGATTACATCAAGGATCAGCACTGAGCCCATTCTTGTTTGCAATAGTAATGGACAGGTTGACGGACGAGACAGGAGTCTCCGTGGACGATGATGTTTGCTGATGATATTGTGATCTGTAGTGAGAGTAGGGAGCAGCTTGAGGAGAACCTGGAGAGATGGAGATCTGCTCTGGAGAGGAGAGGAATGAAATTGAGTAGGGCAAAGACAGATTACATGAGTGTGAATGAAAGGGAGGAAAGTGGCGTGGTTAGGATGCAGGGAGTGGAGGTAACAAAGGTGGAGGAGTTTAAATACTTGGGATCAACAGTTCAGTGTAATGGCGAGTGTGGAAGAGAGGTGAAGAAGAGAGTGCAGGCTGGTTGGAATGGGTGGAGAAGAGTGGCTGGAGTGATTTGTGACAGACGCGTACCAGCTAGAGTAAAAGGGAAGGTTTACAGGACAGTAGTGAGACCAGCTATGTTGTATGGGTTGGAGACGGTGGCACTGACGAAAAGGCAGGAGGCGGAGCTGGAGGTGTCAGAGTTAAAGATGCTGAGATTTTCGTTGGGTGTGACGAGGATGGACAGGATTAGAAATGAGTATATTAGAGGGACAGCTCAGGTTACACGTCTTGGAGACAAGGTTAGAGAAGCAAGGTTGCGTTGGTTTGGACATGTGCAGAGGAGAGACGAGGATTATATTGGAAGGAGGATGTTGAAGATGGAGCTGCCAGGAAAGAGGAGAAGAGGAAGACCAAAGAGGAGGTTTATGGATGTGGTGAGAGAGGACATGCAGGTGGTCGCTTTGAAGCAGGAAGATGCAAAAGACAGGAAGAAATGGAGACAGTTGATCCGCTGTGGCGACCCCTAAACGGGAGCAGCCGAAAGAAAAAGAAGAAGAAGAAGAAGATTTTAAATTAGTTAAAAGAAATTTGCGCACCAGCACAGAACATGCTCTTAGGACTGGTTTTGACTCTGCCTGTGACCCCCTGCAAAAAGTCAGGCCAGGCAAAAACGTTCCCTCTCTGTAGGTCACTTGGACAGCTGCTGGCCAGAGATCTGATCTGGGAACAGAAGGAAAAAAAGCCAAGCATTAAGGCTGAAATCCCAAAGCCTAAAGTTCTCTAGACATTAAAGCAGAAAGTCCACATCACATCGAACATCATTTCAAAACGACTGCAAGGATTCACATTTGGCTCCTACAGTACATTTAACTTATTCATTAATTCCACGTTGATTTGTTTGCTGGAGAATCATTAGTGTTTGCAAGGAATTCAGAAAAAATGTCATTAGTATAGTTGCACAGTTGATTTGAAAACATGGGAAGGAATAAGACAGAAGGGAAAGATAAAAAAATTTAAAGGTGCTTTAGTGAAGATTTACAGCACAGATTTCAATCATTAATCACATGAGGTCATACATTCCTGTTTTGCAGTCTCATAAGAACAAAAGACGCAGAACACTTCCTTTAAATCTTTCTGTGCAATCAGTTTTGCCATTGGATACTTTAATGTGTGTTCCGTGATTAAAAAAGCTTATTTCAAGTTTCATTTACGTTAAGCCATATTCTTGATAACACATATGAGACACACATGATATTATTAGATGATGCATTATAAAGTAAAAGCCAAATAATAATCATGTTATGGGAATGAAAAACACCAAATGGTTCTTTTGAGCAGATGTACCTGCTGTGGGGAGAGGACATAATCCCATATGTTGAGCTGGCTGAGGGAACCAACAAAAGACTCTACAGGATTGAAACCTTCCCCCCTCTGGTCCTGATCTTGTCCGAGCACCAGTGCACCACCTCCTGCAAGTCACGAAACTGATTACTCATTATGCAATTCAAACTTAAAATATATATTTTCTGATAACTACTGAGCTAACGGGTTGGCGATATGGCAAAAATATGTCTCAATACTTCAAGGAACTTTCACAGTATTTGATATATTGTGACAATATTTATTTTTTTTTAAATTAATTTGTAATTATTTTTTAATAATTAAAAATATTAATATTTAATTTTACTGACAAGTTAGAATGCAAAACGAAACCAGTAATCTGAAAATTTAAAATATAATGCAAAAGTATAATGTAAAATATAATGCCTATTTCATTCTACATTTAAACACTGTGACAAAAGTCTATTAAAATAAATCCTATGAGATTTTTATGTCATAACACGCAATTAGCCATCTCTCTTTAACTAATTCCAAAATTCCAACAGAAAAAAAACATATTGTGACTTTTTACTTTCTACCCTCAAACACTCTTATAGAAAATACATTGCCAGCAACCTGGCTTATACAAAAGCACAGTTTTTGTAAATTCAGACAAACTAAAACATAAGAATAAAAATTACATTCTAGTATAATAAATTAGATATTGTTACTGTTATGCTAATGTTAGAATACATATGGCTCTTTCTGTTTCCATAGGACCTATTCTATTTTTTTAACTTAAATTATTTGAAAAACGCAAAAAGAGATTTAGAGTGTGATAATATTACCTGGTATTTTTTTGCCAGTGGAAAGGCCCTTTCCTCCATCTGAAGGGCTTCCATCAATATAAACCCTCCAGTCCCCATCTACACTCCTCCATGACACCCCAATATGGTGCCACCGGCCGTCGTTCACTGCTGGACAATCTGTGATCCGTTCCCTCCCGTTTACGTACAGCACCCAGCTAAAAGAAGCCAGCAGGATGGTCAGGCTTACAAACCTATTGAATATACTCATCATATACATTCAGCATATTCATCAGTAAAAACAATATAAAGTATATCAAAATGATCTACCAAATGATGTTAATCATTACTACTTACAAGTTTTGTGTTGGAACTACAAGGATAATATAGCAAACAGTGGAAACTTATAATCCACCAGTTCATACAAACTGCATGCCTAAATCATCACACACTTGTGAGAACTTAACCCATGTTAAGTTCTCATCTCAGCTATATGTTCATGTGGTTTCTCAGTAAGTTTGACAGATAAGATTTAAACACCAGGATGTGTTTGGGAAACACAGTTTTCCCCAGTAGTGATTTAGAAAGTCTCAGCAGGTAATCAGTAGTTCTCACCCATTATAGTCTATAAGCAGAAAGGCATTGTCACTGCCACCCTCAACAGCATATGAGATGGGTGTCCCATAGTTCATTGAGTCTGATGATTTCATCCAGAAGGTGCATGTTATCTGTCCAAGTGCTGGCATTACTCCGTCCATCATCACGTAGCCATGGATACCAGACACTTCAAATTCCAGGTCAAAGAAAGAGGGCATTTCTAAAACACACACACACACACACACACACACACACACACACACACACACATAAACAGCAGGGATTTGAGCATTTTTGAAAAAAAAAAAATTAAAATATGTTGAATCCTTGAAAAAGAATGTGCTGAGCAGAAATTATATTCTTAAAATGTATTCATATTCTGTTGCATTCACCCAGTGCATTATGAGCATTCTGTTCCTGGTTTGGTTTATCACTCAGGTACACTAAGTGCGTTGCATTTTAGGACAGTTTTTGGATGATTTTTCAGGTAAAAAATATAGACTGGACAGGACTGGACAATAGCTTTTGGAATTTTGCTGGTTTACAGTACAAAAAATAGAGATACCCTTTGCTCATTTCAAAGTAAATAAAAAGTTGCTACTTTACAGTTTGAAAGAAGGTGGAAGAATTTCAACACATCCTACACAGAAACATCACAACATCACACTTTCACTTTCACTCTGATGCCCCTAAATCAGCCTGAGCTGCTTTTGGAGATGCTGCCACAACATATAATAAACCACAGGACAAGCTAATTCTTTTGATGCTTTTTGATACAACTTTTTATTGATGTGACATAGCTGATGCATCATTTTGCTGCCACAATGCTAATACAAGACACAACGCTGACTGATATAAAATCTTATTTGTCTAATCAAATGTATTGTAAATGTATGTACTAAATGACAGCAACAGTGTGTAAAGGCCTGAAGAGTGCAATAAATATGAAGAGAAATGGGCACAATTTCAAACATAACCAGTCTAACACTCTATCTGTTCTGTCTGTATGTTGTTCTCTGTTGCCATGGTGTCTGTACCTGTCTCACACCTGGTTCCGTTGAACCCAGGAGGGCAGCGGCAGGTGAAGCTTCCCACTCCATCTTCACACATGGCACCATTAACACATGGGTTCGGCTCACATTCGTCCTCGTCCATTTGACACAGCTCTCCCCTGTAACCCTTCACACACTCACACCTAAGGATTACAGTAGAGATAATCTGTCTGTCACTATTTTAAATATACTGATTGAAAATGTAGAATTAACCTTTTAGAGCCTCTATTTCTATGATAACAGGTATATTTATTTCACAATAGTTTCTGAAACTTGTATAGTAATTACCAGGCAATAAATCTGAAGATCAATAACAGAATAAATATGCAGCTAAAGCACAGGTAGTGGTTTCTGAAGGGGTGTTTGATTTTAAGGCAATCTGTTGTTAAAAATGTTACCATTTGTATGGTTTTCCAGTTTGTCCATAACAAAATACATCATTTATTGATTGTGTTGTGAGGGGATGCAGTTTTTTTGCATAATTTCACACTAGGAGAAGCAGGAGCATATCTGCGTCACCATTTACCTGAAGTCATTGATGTCATCCACACATGTTCCTCCATTCATACAAGGGGCACTATCACACTCATCAATGTTTATTTCACAGCTGTCTCCAGTGAAGCCCTGACTGCAGGAGCAGGAATAGCCAGCTTCCATGTCCTTACACACGCCTCCATTTTGGCAAGGACTTGACTCACACTCATCGATCTCCAGCTCACAGAGAGGGCCTAGGGACCCGAAGGTGTTAGGATTTTTTGGTAAATACAGTGTAATATGAAGAGTATTTCCTGATGATAATTTTTTCAAATTTTAGGAAAAAAAAGACTATGAAGTATTTGGTTTTACATCACACCTTATTTAAATGAAAAAAACATCAGAGACTTAATGTGTTACAGCAAAAGTGAGCTTTTCACCTGTAAAACCATCTGTGCAGCTGCAGGTGAACTGATTCACCTCGTCCACACACGCTCCGTCATTCAGACAAGGAGAGGAGCTGCATTCATTTACCTCAGCCTCACACAGCAATCCTTTCCAAGAGAACACACACACACACACACGCACACACACATACACACGCACGCACACACACACAGCGAGTCAGACAAAACACTGCTAAAAAGCAGGGCAGCCTCATGCTTTATCATGGCCAGGCCTCAGGAAGGAGGACAGTGGTGGAATGGAAAAGAGCTGTAAGACAAAGCATGAGTCCCGCAGACCCAATAAATTCAGCATTAATCTCCACTGTGCTGCGCCAGGCCCTGTTCTAAAGACCAGTCACTTCCACTTTTATACTTTCTGATAGCATGACCTGTGCCAGATCAGAGTTGTTAAGCAAATGATTTTGGCCAAGACTCCAGTAATATTTGCTGCTGTAAATCTGTGTTGGCAGGGGTTCCATACCCGCAAAGCCCGGCTGGCACTGACAATGAAAGCCTCCGATGGTGTCTCTGCACAGGCCCTCATTCTGACATGGAGCTGAGTCACACTCGTCAATGTCACTCTCACACTTTGCCCCTAAGAGGGGATTAGACAGGAAATAAAGGAGATACAAACAAAGACACACAGATATAAACACAAAATGTTTTTGATAAACAGAAAAACAAATAAACAAAAAAGTTCATCTGGCTAACTCTGTGCTGTGACTACTCTAATAAACATGGTGAAGCGGAGTGCAGATGAAATAACGATTACCTGTGAAACCTGGGAGACAGGTGCATACATATCCAACCCCCACCTCTTCACATGTGCCCTGATTCTGACATGGTTTGAGGAAACACTCATGGAACATCTAAGAAGCAAAAGGCAGCAAGTGATGGTATCAATTATCATCTCTCATAAAGGTGACTTTTATATTATATTATATTATTTTTTATATACAGGAGGCACTGAGATTAGGATGGACTAGACATTAAATAGATTAATTAAACTGTTCAAATTCAGCTTCTCCTTCTGGGAACAGATGTTTATAGGCAGCTGCACTAGACATATTCATGTCATTAGTATAACACTCACAACTTCTAAGGTAAAGATAATAAAAGATACAGAAATTATTCTGCTTTCAGAATAATTAAAATGGAGTGATTTAGTGGATGATGCGGATAATAGTTTCTTGGAACTGATCCCAGTGTTGGTTCTGGGATTAAATTTAAGTTGAACATTGCTTAACATATATTAGTGAGATATTTTTGCTTCTTGTATGCCTGTTTTCTTGTATCCATCCATCCATCCATCCATTCATCCATTTTCTGAGCACCCTTCTAAGGATGGATCAGTGGTGGTCCAGTGGTTAGGACTAGGCTGCATAATCAAAAGTTTGAGTTTTGGTTACCCTCAGGTACGCTTGCCCAAAGTACTGTCCTTAATGCTGCTTCCGAGTGCAAAAAATGGCTGCTCCACAATATGGATGGGTCAAATGCAGAGAAGCGTTTTGTTGAATCACATTGTTGAAGTGTTTTTTTTTTATCTGTTCATAATGTCAAAATAGACACTTTAACTTAACTAACTTTAACTAAACCAATACTAAACCAGCGTCACATAGGATGTGCACATCCCTGCACATAGGATGAATGGAAAAGACACTGTGGACAGGACATCAGTCCAATACAGGGTGGACACACACACGCACACGCACACACACACACACACACACACACACACACACACACACACATACACATATCTGTAGACTGTGGTAGGAAACCTGAGCACCTGAAGGAATCAGAAAGAACATGCCAACTCACCAACTGGGAAATGAACCCAGGTGACAAAGCTAATTGGTGCGCCACAGTCCTTCCCTTTTTATTAATCTCAAGAATTATTGCATTTTGACTAAAATTAAATCAAATAAAAAACATCTGTAGAAAACAACCATAGATCTGATCACACCGTAACATGTGACCACTGGATCCTTTTTAAGTTCTTCTGAAACTATTTTATGGTCTGCTCTCAGAACAGCAAGCCTGAGCTCCTAAATGTTTACATTGAGGATCCCATTGGAATGTAGTGATTCATGAATCATGATCTGCTACAACACAAGAAACAACTTCAGGAATTAAAGAGAGTTTTTTTCTTGTGTTTTTTTCTTTTATCTAAAAGATTACAGCTATCGCCCCATATCTAACCTTCCCTTCTGGCAAGAAAATCCAGTCATAAAATCCTGGTTGACAGCATGGAAAACTCTTGGGGCTATCAGGTGGAGTTTTAACTTGGTTTAAATCACATCTATCTGACTACCTCAATTTGTGATCATGGGTTCATCCAGATCACAGTCTGGCCCGGTTGAAAGAGCCGTTCCACAAGGCTTAGTCTTAAGGATAAATAATACTTTTGCTGTTGCAAACCTCCAAACATGTGCAGGAGTTTGCATAACAGGCCAGCATACTTGCATGTAATAAGAATTTGTGCTCTAGGGGGCAGAAAAAGTGATATGTTGTGCTTTTACAGTTTTTACTGTAACTAAAGCTTTTCACTGCTTGTGTGTATAAGAACAATACACCATCCAAGGTGAGTGTGTTGTCTTTATGTTAATATTTATTTCTTAAAAATTATATGAAAGAAAAATAGGAAAAGCAAAGTGAACTGCCACTCACCTGACTGCTAGCCTGATACTCTTTTCTCACCACAACCTCTGGAGCTGCAGTTACACTTTCCTCTTTAGGCAAGAAGCTAGAGCCAAAAGCTGAGAGAGGGGGGGTGGGGGGGGGGTGAAATCAGTAGAAAATGAGACACAGACAGCAAAAAAGAGTGAGACATAAAAAAGTACGAAGGGGAGACATTTCTGCTGTTAGAACTGGAAAAGATTATCCGAAGGCATTCATCATCCTCATCATCTTTTCCGGCCTGCAGCACATTTTCCTTGTGTGTAAAGAGAGTCTTCCCCTGTTATATGTATTTATGAGCACTATCAGGCACCGCATGCACACTCACTGGTTCTATTCAACCTTAGGGGTCCATTTTAAGGGCAAAAGAGTTTTCCAGTTTTGGAATCTGTTGCATGGTTTTGAGGTCTGGCACAGATTATTTCTCAGTAATGTTACTGGACCTTCCAGGTGTGAGCGATTCAAGTCTGGGTAAATGATAACTCCCTGAACCACAGAAGGAAAGAAAGAAAACCTAGGTAATCTGCTAGACTTTCAGCCTATCTACTTTATGTCCAATAAATCTAATAAATATACACACTCTTCTATTTAACTGGCCATCATTGTGGATCAATCTGCAATTACTTTGAAAAATACTCTGAAATGTATCCATCGGGCCCAAATCAATTCTGCAAAGATCTTTTATGATTAAAAACGTGACATTATTGACATTATTTTGAAAATATATGGTCCAAAAACAAATGGGACAAATTTGTTATAAAATGTTAGGTAGGCATTGTTTCCTTTTCTTGTAGGGATTCTTATTTGGAAAAATGAGGTTTTGTCCCAGCACTGACAACATTCTGGTTATGCATGATAAAGCTGGACAGGCGTACTGGAGCACTGTTGGATACTCTTGGCTCCTGTGATGGTGGTGGTGCCATAGAAGGGGCAGGAGAGGCAGTAGGAACGACCTTCTTCAGGCTGGTAGTAGTCTCTAGGACAAGGGTAACACGGAACCAGTCCAGCACGTGAGAAATGACCTGCAGAGCATGGAACTGAAAAGGATAAAAGGGAGTTGGGGAGGCAGGAGCCAAGAAGTGGAGACAGAAGAGTGTCAGAAAGAAAGATGATGCAGATCCATGGAGGAAGAGAGAAAAAAGATGAAATTAGCAAATAGGAATGTGTTTGCTACACTGCTTAACTACACCTTTCAACAGCCCAGAAAAGGGTCTTAAACATTATTGAGCTTCATATAATTTTCTATCGTTACCTTTTTGTTTCTAGCAACAAAATTCTTACAACTACCCACTTCCTCCCAGTTTCTCATTAGTTTTGCGCCTTTTTCTCTGTTCTTTTATACAGGGATTTTGCTTTCTTGCACAGTTGTTCTCTGATTCAGGAAAAGCTTGCAAAGCTAGTTAGAGTTAGTTGGATCAACTGAGTTATAGCAAAAAAGCAAGATAATGTTTGGATCCTTTGCATATGTGTAAAGTATATTTTTTAAACAATCCTCAAAATCCAGAGACTGAACACTTTCTGTACTTGTAGACTTGCACTTGGCTCTAAACTGGAAGTAACGCTGTATGAAGAACTCAGGAAAATTGAGAAGCTCACCTCCGCACTCTGTAGAGTCCACAGCACCTCGGTTGACAGTGGAGGTGTTGGGTGGGCAGGGCAGGCAAGAACGTGAGCCAAAGCTAGGCTGAAACTCGCCCAGCGGACATGATTCACATGTCTCCAACCCACTCAGAGACAAGCTGCCAGGCTTACACTGTGCTGGAAACATATATACATATATTGACATGCAGTAATACACACACACACACACACACATACACACATACACACATACACACATACACACACACACACACACACACACACACACACACACACACACACACACACACACACACACACACACAAGCAAATACACACAGACAGTGTTTAGATACAGGAAAACAGTAAAAGATGTGAAATTCCCTCCAGTCATTTCAGTTCTACAACAGTATACTATTCCGTTCTAGTTCTACTTCAGCTCTGCTATGTTAGTTAGCAGTGGTGCAATTACAACAGTTAAAAGAACTTTAAAGTAAATATTTTGATGGATGGCTAGCTACCTGTCAGGCTGGCTGGGTCATATGAATGAGAAGATGGTGGAGAAACTCAGAGGTTTATTAATTCATTGACACACAGTAGTCCTGGTAAGAACAGTGACTTGCTGGAGAACTAACCTTTGCACTCCGCCACACTGCGGGAGTGTAGATATGGGGTGGAGAATCCGTTTGGGCACAGCTTACACTCTGACTGACCCTCCTCGTCCTGATAAGAGCCTCTCTGGCAGCTCTCACACTCAGCATATTCCACTGAGAAATATGTCCCCACTGGACACTGCACTACAGGACAGACAGTAGGATGTTTAATTTTCTGCCTACAACATTAAGGAGGCAGTCTCTTCCAAAGTTACATAGAAGTGTGTAATGCAGGTTCCAACTCAAATACATACTCAATTTTTCAAAGGTTTGAAATCATTTGCTATATTATAACTGTTATTTAATAAATGTGTTCAGAATTGTTTTAGGTTAATCTTATTATAACATCCTATACTGCATGCTATTTTCTCAGACATTTCAAAATTATCTATACTATGTTCCTCCTTTTAGAAATATTGAAAATGTCTCATCTTTAATAGCTTCTGGGAAAATGCTGCAGGATTTTGGCTTTGCATCATTCTGGCAAGCATCAGTGTTTTAAATCTTACCAGGCTTCAGTTTGACACCACAAACGTAGTATAATTCTTTAATATAAAGTTTGAATAGAGCTTGGGAATTAAAGCACTTATTACACAAAGTAATAATCCTACCTTTGCACTGGAAATATTAGAAAAAAAAACACCCTTCAGAGGTGAACTCACCACACATGCGGCCCTTGAGCACAGAACCTGGTCGGCAGAAGAGTGAGGCTTTCTTACTCTCCAGTGATTTGGGGTCAGCCACTATCATCTCTGATGATACATGAAATGTACTCAAATGCTTCTGCTTGCTCAGGGTTCGCTTCAGGCGATTGGTCAGCTGCTCCAGGGTCCGAAGGAGTCGCTTCTGATTGGCTACTTCCACTGAGTCATTCCTCGAGAGGGGCAGTTGGATGCTTGCTGGGAGAAAGGAGAAGTGTTGAGATAGACTGGCTGCAATATGTTTTGTAACAAGATTTTTGGATGAGGTCTTATTTTAACATGTGTTAATGTTTAATAAAGGCATATACTGAGTAAAAAAATTGTCATGACAAACGAGAGAACAAGGATTAAGAGATAAAAAATCTTTCCTTTAGGCCTAAATTCGTGCCCCTGATGTACACAAATGAGGTCCTTGTTCTTGCGTTTACAATAATATTGGCTGTATGTAGGAATCATGGATAATGGCCCATGAATTCTAGAACTGAGACTCCCGTTAAAAGCAACAAATAATATTAATAGTAACTTAATTTGAAAATAATCAATAGTGTTTGAGAGAGAAAACCACCAAATGTGTGAAAAACATGAGTCCTCCTACTCTGAAACGTATGATTCCTGCTGTAAAACGTGCTAAATTCATACTAAGACTCTCTTCTACCTGTGATGTTGAAGTATATCTGAATCTTCTGGTCCCGAGTAGGCCGAGTGGTTTTGCGATGCCGTTTGGCTCTTGTGTGATGGAACACACTGTCCTGCTGTAGAGGGGTGTGCTGGTGGTCCGGAGAAAATCCACTGTCAAAGTAAGCATAATCCTGACCATTCTGAGAGGCCCAGTTACTTCCCCATCCTCCAGGACCTGGGATCAACATTTAACATTACGTTTTTTTTCATGAAAACTAGTCACTACACTGAAGATTTCATACACGTCAGTAGTCTATCCAGGGTAAGCATTCTCACCAATAGCAAATCCATTTGGATAATCATAGTTGTACTCCAAACAATGCCCCTGCGACATCACTTCCAGTTTACAATTGATATCATCCCCACTGCAGATATTGGGAACCTTTAAAAGGATGGATTATAGGAATACAAAGAGTAATGAAAATCCATGTCTGCCTGGTTTGTGTTATTATGTTTATTGTGTCTTTATGGCCTCACTATGCCTCCTAGTGCAGTGGTAAAATCCCCAGTGAATGACTTCAGCAATTCTGGGTCATCACAGCGGGAGGCCTTGAATAACATCTCAAACGGCTTGAAGCCATTGTTGGCTATTCTGTTCACTGCAAATAGAAAACAAGTGATCATGTTAATGGAATTAATATGCCCTCCTTTAGTTATTGAGGGTTTAATTAAACAAATAGCTGATACACAGGCAAATAATATTAGAAAAAAAGCATGAAATGACAGGGGTGTATTAATGCATGAATATATAATGCAATGCATAAAAATGCATAAAAAGAAGGTAAGTATCAGAGGGGAAACACTGACAGGAGCAGTCTAGTCTGTCTGGCGAGCGTGGCGGCTCCCACTGGCCGTTATTGGGACAAAAGTAACTGTGCACTGCATTCTGGGTAAGGCTGTAGCCTTGTCTGCAGACCAAGGTGCAGTTTACCCCCTTCTCTCCCTTTGCACAGGTGAAATCTCCATTCACCGGCACATATGGTTGCTCACAGGTAGAACCTGAGAAACATAGAAGCAAGAGCATCACATTGGAGCTGTATGTGCATATGCTTTTTACAGTAGATGCTGCTCTGAAGAAATCAAAATTCGTTGATCTGATTAACTTTCATTGAAGTTCATTTTTTCAACATATGAATGCATCAGTTCATTCATCTACACATGGTTTAACAAGTGACATAAGTGATAAATGTAAATGAAAAACAGTTGTTTGTGACCCGTCCTGGTTCATTTACCTTGCACTGTAATGATGAGCTCACAGGTGCGGTTGTTGCCTGAGGGGTCTGTGGCTGTATAGTACACTGCTGTCTCTCCAACAGGAAAAACATCTCCAGAGGAGTGTGTGTTGGAGATATTCAACTGGGCACCTGGGACAATAAGAAAACAACACATGTACCCAAGTTACAGATATGTAAAAGTTGTGTAAAAAAAATAATTTGCATATTAAAAAAATCCCTGGTGAGGTTGTAAAGGTGACGGTCATTAGACGTGTAAAGTTAGTTCTGATTAGGGCAATGAAGTTAACAATCAATAGATTTGATTATTGATTAATAAACATATGATTGAAGATGCATCATATTTTTTGTGGCTTTTGAATTTCAAACAAGTCAAAAAAAATTGTTGGCATTTTCATTAAAAACAGAAAACTCAGGCCATGCCGACACTATTTTAAAGTGGTTTTCACACCTCAGCATGCTCCACCATATCAGGTGGTCTACCTAAAAGAAAAAAAAGAGAAGCCTGTTTAGTTTTCTGCTGTTTTTTTTTTTTTTTTTTTTTGAGGCTCTACCCCAAATGAGGGAACCCACACCAGATAGACGCATAATTAATGCTAGTGATCATACCAATGTAGAGATCAAGTAGGATTTCAATTATTATTTAACATTTCAGCTATAAGTGTCTCTATTTTTAGTCAGCATAATAGGAAGGATTATCCATTTTATCATGAATATTTCTGAGTGATATGTCTGCATTTTATACTATGAAAATTAGGAATAAAGTAATAAGTAATTTTAACATTAAAGGCGGATTGCATGTCTCAACATCAAATCCCTGCATAAAAAATGAACCCACCTGTATCAATACAATGTGAAACATTCCCAGCCAGATGGAAATGATATATTAAAACACAATTCTGCCATGAGCTTTAGCTAACTGGGCATGGAAAAAAGCTGAAAGAGCAGTTGAAAAGTACTTTCACATTACTTGAAAAGTAATGTGAAAGTGACTATTTTACAATTATCACCATACATACAGTGTAGCATCAGGCAACCATATAACCATTGCCTGGGGAGCAGATTTGGGGTTGGTATCATACTTACATGCTTAAACAAATGGTCTGGGAGTTGAACTCACAACCTTTCATTCGTGGGACGCACCAAGCCAATGCTGCCCAAAACTGAGCTTTTTTCTTACCCAGTACATCAAAATGGCCAAAGACGACTTTATTTCAAGTCAACATTGCAGAGTATTGGTTGTTTTCAACCAGAAATAACTGTGCCTCTGATAAACCTCACAGGCTACAATACTGCTGTGGCAAAATACTGTATGTTCTTTGGAGAATGACAGGCTTCACTGCCAAAGCAGAGACACTACATGTACTTTAGTGGTTAATAACATGGCAGTGAAGGAGCTGCACTGTGGGTAGTTACAAGAAGTAATTTCGTGAGAAACACACACACACACACACACACACACACACACACACACACACACACACACACACACACACACACAGACACACACACATACACATACACACATACATACACACACATACACACACGTAAGCAATCTTTTCCAGGTCCTAGGGTTCCAGGTCCATTCCAATCCGTCTGACAAACGTCTGGCTGCAGCGTCTGTTAAGCGAGCAGCTCCCTCCCAATCTCAACTAAATTTAGTCCAGCGTCAGGGTGTGTTCGGAAAACCTCCACAAGCTGACGTCAGCTCAACGTTGGTGTGACGTTGGCTGGTCACCTCAGAGTAGCCACAAGGACCATTTGATTAAATGTGTGTGTGTGTGTGTGTGTGTGTGTGTGTGTGTGTGTGTGTTGTACTGTTATGCTTATGGGTCATTGCTAAATTTATGTAAATTTCACTGGAAAAAAAGGCTTGTGGTATAACAAGTTATTATACATAATTTTTACTTTTTTATCATACAACTCTAACCTCCCTTTGTAATTCACACACTGGTTTATAAGTCTTACACACACAACCTCATAGACACACATCTCAGCACAGAGTATTAAATGTATGCTGCAGGAACATGTTTTGTATTTCTGCTCTTCACTTTTGCTAATCCACACCTAAACCTTTACAAGGTTTAACCTTTACAAGCACAAGGTGCTTTACAATCCCTTCCTATATAAGATCTTCATAAGGCAACATTTTCTAAAATGCCTGGGAGTCCTTTAAGCATTCCCATTTTTGAAGCTACAATAAAACGCTGAATGATAACTGTAGTGATCCATTCACCACATCTCCAAAGCAATGGGTCTACCACACGATGTCTGCAGATTTGGTTCTCACGCCTCCATAGGCAGAATCTAGACCTTTTCCACTATGGACTAGATTTTTCCTGGAAACTTTTTGAAAACTCACTTGGGGAAAAATGTGCCTTTATTCAGTCACTCTATATCTGTCTGTCTCCATCTTCATTTCCATCCCTCTCCTGCTCTTTTCCCTATTCTCTTTCCCCGTCTAGCCCCATCATGGGTGTGTACCTGAATTGTCTGAGAACTCCGGCTCTTCCCAGTATACTGGCGTCTCTTTGTCTGTGGCCTGGACTGTGGGTGGAGACCGGCATCTGTCAATCAAAGGAGGCTCCACATCTAAGAAGAAAGAAACACTATTAGACACTAGTAGTACACAGCCTACTCTGGACATGCAAATGAGATTCTGTACTTGTGCCTGAAGGAAAAATTCACATTTGAATGCTGTAAAAATACAAATAAAAACGTTTCTGGGCAAATTTTGCAGATGATACCACTGGCTGGGGACATTTTATATAACAAGTAGCAGACCTGGTAAAGGTGTAGAAGCTTCCATTAGCTCCATCTAGATCAACAGTGTTGAACAGCATTCGAAAGGGAAAAACTACAGAGCCATTGCAAAAACCTTAACCATCCCCATCAGTGCAAATGGTTTGATAATCTGCA
The DNA here is from genome assembly GCA_017165825.1 of Hepsetus odoe. Lineage (NCBI taxonomy): Eukaryota > Metazoa > Chordata > Actinopteri > Characiformes > Hepsetidae > Hepsetus > Hepsetus odoe. The sequence continues at coordinate 8,202,965 of CM029388.1, forward strand.
AGTGGAAAGTTCACAAAGCCGCAACTAATCATCCTTGGACCGATGCCCCAGGCAAGAATTCTCTCAGACTAATCAAAGGAAGGTTTGAGAAAACCTCAAAGAGCTGCAAGATGATGTGACAGCAGCCAGAACAAGTTACACAAATAACAAAAAACAGGAGAGGCTCTTACTTCTCTATGCAATAAACAGTGGTGGATTTCATTGAGAAGAAAATTTTCCAGCCTAAGTTAGCTATTCTGTTATGAGTTTCAGAACTATTCAGTAACTAGTATGAATTATTTAATAAGTATAATCAAACTACTATCCAAGTTCTGAAGTTATGAAAATTGGTTGACATATAGAAATATATGAGGTTAATAAGCACAGACTTACCAATAACTGTGACTGTAAAGGAGCAGTTGGCCCTGTTCCCAGCCCGGTCAGTAACTGTGTAGGTAATTATCTCAGTCCCAATTGGAAATGGCTGGGCTGGGCTAAGGACTGGGGTCACCTGAACAACAACCTGAAGAATGAAACAATCTCTGTCACATACACTTACTCACATAGACTATTCAGCTATTCATATTAATATTCAGACTAGTTTGGACATTGTTTTACAAACATCTGCTCAATCAAGGACAGATTTAAGAAAAGGAAAATTAATAAACAGTTCAAATGATAAGGGCTTTTTTTCCCTTTTCTGTTGGGCTACAGTTGGTTTAGGACAGAATTGTGTTGGGTTACACTGAAGTTCACACAGCTTTCACAGGTTCTCAGATAGTTTCAGATCAAATGTTCTTAGACGGTAGGAAAGCTTACACAAACTTTTGTATGGTTATGGAAGCAGTCAAATATTGAGCAGTAAACTTCTCAAGCTATCCAATATTGCAGCTTGGCACTTTCCTTCATTCTATGTTAATTCTGCACTTAATGCAAACTTCCACCAGGAGCCTCTTGAAAGTCCTTTCATTTCAAAAGTGTAGTGTTTAGCAATACATCTGTCTGCCCAATAAGACAGAAACTGGCTCTAGATATAAATCATAAGACTCTGATGATTGGCATGTTTATTTGGCTCCTGAGGAGCTCTAAAAGAAATGGTCAAAAAAAGAAAAGAAAGGAAAAGGGTGAGACAGAAAAATAAATGTAAATGTTGACCTCATCTCCTGAATTGTCCCCCAGTACTGGTGGGGTCAGGGTGACGTTTGATGACCCTTGATGTTCATCGGTCTCTGTGATAACATCTGCCGGGCACTGAATCCATGGCGGTTCGGAATCTTTGAGGTATGAAGGAAATAAAACAGTGAAAAATGGAAAGAGAAATCAACAAATGAGACAATAAAAAGATAAAACAGTTTTAAGCTATCATTAGCGGGGTGATGGTGGGCTAATGACTTGGCAATGCCTTCAAACACAGGACTACATGCTGTCTTGCTCTGTTAATAATTAATGACTTGAGGGAGCTTCATGATGCTTGACATTACCTAATGGATAACTGAACTATGATCTTCTGCCATATCTGATATATATGTAGTTTATACGGGACATAGATTACATGAGGTCATCCAATATGTCTGGTGGATCAAGGCTTTGATCTAGCCCGGCTAGTTTAGTCGGGCCAGATTGAGCAACTCTTAATCTCAGGGTGGTGGGTTCAAGCCCCATATTGGATGACTTCTTTTGGGGCAGCGGTGGCCTAGTGGTTAGGGAGTTGGCCCAGGGCTAGCAGGTCATGGGTTTGAATCCCTTTCCAGTAGGTTGTCCTGAGGTACCTTTGAGTAGGATACTGTCACCATCGCTGCTCCCTGGGCACTTTCAATAGCAGCCCTCTGCTGCACGGTGTGTGTGTGGGTTAAATGCAGAGGCATTTATTTAATTGTCGTTCCCTGTGTGTTGTGCTGTGTTTCACAATAACAAGTTTTCACTTTCCTAAGCTTTTTTCTGGATCTGATCTTACACTATTAGAGCCAAGGTCCAAAGATTCTAAAGTGATGATCAGGGCTGAGACACTATTGTTCACAAAATAAAATAGCATCAATCAATCCAATCAGATCAATCCAGGCTACTCTCAAAATTTGACACATACAAATATAGGTATGTGTTACCTGCACAGGTGGATTTCTGCAAATTACCGCTCCATTCTCCAGACAGAAGACATCGCACCTCTGCATCACCCTGGAGGCGGTAACCATGGCGACATGTAAGTCTGCAAGATGCTCCGCTTCGCATTGCTCTTTCTCCACAAACAGGGGGAGACACACGCATGTGTTTTGAGGATACAATGGGGGGGCAGCGCACCTCTGAGAGAAAAAGACCGAAAGAGACAGAGAGTTTGAACATACACACAAATACACACACACACACACACACACACACACACACACATATGCACACACTACCTTTTGCATTCAAATCAGCATCAATTCTTATAGGTACACTTAAGTCAGGGATTTTGTAGGATTATAGTCGGTGTGTGATCAACCAATTTTAACAAACAGGAGCTGATGATCATCAGTGTCACACCTAGGTTGAAACACAGTCATGTTGGGAACAACCTACCAGCCGAGTTCCTTCAAAAACTGTGTGCAAGTGTACCTAGAAGAATTTTTGAAAGCATTCTTTGTTTACAGCATTTTTTCACACCTGCCTAAAACTTTTGCACAGTACTGTATATAATTACATGATTTAAACACAGACAACAGGCATGACATTTAAATTATAAACATTTGTAACTCCATGCAGAAACATTTCAAAGAAGCATTTTTCAACAGTCAAACACTTAAGGCTGTGATTTCTTTTCCTCTAAAGAACTGAGGCCAGTTAAAGAAATATTTTCCATAGATTATGTGTGTGTGTGTGTGTCACTCACTGAGTGAGAGAGAGAGAGAGAGAGAGAGCGAGAAAGAGAGTTCTTTGAAAGGAAATCCAAGTAGACTGTTCACTACATCAGTATTACAGAGCACACAGATGTGTTTTTTAAATATTGTCAGGATGCGACCTGTGCCATATATATTATAAACATTTCAGCATCTAGAATTAGTTTCATGTTAATTTAGATTTATATGTTGATATGTAGGCTGGTTATGGTCACAGAATTTATTTGGTTCTGTTCTGGGTTTGGTTTTGGCTTCAGCTTCGGCAGACAGACTGACAGCAGAAGGAAAGAAGCAAACGGCAGCGAAAATATGAGCACTGAAGTTGGCACTGAAACACTTCAGAACTGCTGCTGCTGGTGCTTTGGTAAGACACACACAAAGCCCAGAAATAGAAGAACAAACAGCAGCGACCACAGCAGTGGCCATTAGTGGCACATAAACATCTGCTGAGCTACAAACAAGATGTAATAAAGAGTAAAAAGAGAGAGAGAGAGAGAGAGAGAGAGAGAGAGAGCACAAATTAAATATGAGCCCAGAACTCCTCACTGAAACATGCCACAGCTGCTGCTGTTGAAACACACATGGCTCAAAAATAGAAAAGAAAACAGCAAAGAGGAGAGATTAATACAGAGGAGAGGAGAGGAGCAGAGAGGAGAGCAGATGAATAGAGAGGAGAGGAGAGGAGAGGAGAGCAGATGAATAGAGATGAGAGGAGAGGAGAGGAGCAGAGAGGAGAGGAGAGCAGATGAATAGAGAGGAGAGGAGTGGACAGGAGAGGAGGGGAGCGGAGTGGAGAGGAGAGCAGATGAATAGAGGGGAGAGGAGAGGAGAGCAGATGAATAGGGAGGGGAGGAGAGGAGAGGAGATGAATAGGGAGGGGAGGAGAGGAGAGGAGATGTATAGAGAGGGGAGGAGACGAGATGAATTGAGATGAGAGGAGAGGAGAGGAGAGGAGATGAATAGAGAGGAAAGGAGAGGAGAGCAGATGAATAGAGAGGAGAGGAGAGGAGAGAGAGTAGGTAATGAAGTGAAGTGATAATGAAGAAGGTTCAAGACATAAATCTCTAAAAATAATAATAAATTCCATAATAAAGGGAGTATCTATTTGTTAGGCAAAGATAGGCAGATGAATAAAGAGGAGAGAAGAGAGAGAGGAGAGGAGATAAATAGAAAGGAGAGGAGAGAGAGAGGAGAGGAGATGAATAGAGAGGAGAGGAGATGAATAGAGAGGAGAGGAGAGAGAGAGCAGGGTTTGGTAAGGTTTGGCTTGCTGGGTTGGGAGATGTCTGAGAGCAGTCATGGGAGGAAGAGCACGGCTGCTTCTGTGTGGTAATACTGATATATCTGTCTGGAATAATATAATAAGGTTTGCTTGTGTGTGTGTCTGAATGTGTCAAGTGAATTTGCATTGACCTTTCATACTAAAGCCTAAATAACCTCACATGCAACTACAGAGCTGTAGATGTGAGTACCTGAGAGAAGTAGGTGGAGGTGAGATGAGAGAAGGTGAAAGAAGACAAAGAGCAAGTATTGGATTCAAACCAGCACTTTTAGTTACTAAGGGCCCTAATACTCCAGGCTGGCTGTGATGATTGGCTGCTGTTATTGAGGGTCTGCGATGAGCCTGTTTGCACAAATCAGGTTTTGTTGACTTTGTATAGAGGTTCCAACTGAATCTGGCTAAAGCCAATAATACAGACTACAGTATAGATGGAAAGAAGGCTGACACTTCACCACTGGCACACTTGCTTCCGACCAAACTCTTACTACACACACACACACACACACACACACACACACACAGAGCTGTCAGCTTACACACACACACAGAGCTGTCAGCTTACCCACACACCGAGGTGGAGGACCGCTCCACTGTGAGTTTGACAGGCAGGTTAGTTTGGCTCTTCCGTCAAGTCTGTAGCCTGGCTGACAGCTCGCTGCACACACCAGCCTGTAGGGGGCGCCACCTTCACTGCAGTTCAGGTCACCATGCTGAGGAGGAGACAGCACGGGGCATGACCGCACTACACACACACATACACACACACACACACACCAAACAGATATTTTAACCTCAGGCTGAAAGAATATGACCACACAGATTTATAATATACACAACAGAAAGATGTTTTTTTTTTTTTTTTTTTTAACTCAAGGAGGAGCAGAATGAGCCTAAATGAAGTGAAGGCAGGAAGGGTATAGAATGTTTTTATCTTTTACAAATAAAAAAACAGATACAAACTTAATTTTTGTGTAATTAATAACGAGACTGGACTGACTAAATTACTCACAATTTGGTTTTTTTTTAAATAAAATATATATGTTTTTGACATTCTTGCCCACATATATTTTCCTGTGCAAAAATGCTGGGAGAAATATGATGACATTCAGTCAGATAAGGAGACAGATGAGTCTGACTGGATTTTTGTGGCTTGCCAAAACAGCAGTGATGATAATGAAGTAGGTTCAAGACATAAATCTCTAAAAATAATAATACATTCCATAATAAAGGGAGTATCTTTGGTAGGCAAAGAATTTGATAAATTGTTTCACTGATTTACACTGAATTCATATAGATTTCGCCACAAGCTGAGCTGCTGTTTTAGGCCTCAGGCTCAGCAAGTCGTGGCTTCAAATCCCAGACCAGTAGGTTGCCCTGAGGTACCCTTGAGCAAAGTACTGTCCCCATCACACCCGCTTTGACTCGCTGCCCCCTGCTGCAAGTGTGTATGGGTGAAAAGCAGAGGAAGCATTTAGTTCACTGTGTGCTGTGTTTCATAATGACAATTAGTCACTTTCATTTCACTTCACCTGTGGTGTAAAACTGAGTGGCGTGAGTTCAAATCTTACTGGCAAATACTTTCTGTTTAAACAGCTAAAATTCAAATTAATTCAATACACTGACAATGATTGGTCAATTTGTTTGAACATTGTTTGTCTTTATAATGTCTTTCCCTAGCTTAGCTTATCTTGTAGTAAATAGTCAGTCAGTCAGTCAGTCAGTCAGTCAGTCATTTTCTGCCGCTTGTCCCAAGTGGGGTCGCGGGGGGGTGCTGGAGTCAATCCCAGCTCACACAGGGCGAAGGACGAGGGACACACCCTGGACAGGTCGCCAGCCCATCGCAGGGAAGTAAATAGTTTAACTGTAAAATATTTAAGAGGCATGTTGTAAAACTATGTTGTGGGTTAAAGGCAAACAATTAAGGAAACGAAAAACTAAATATAGAAATACTGAATACTAAACCTTGGAATGAATAATCTAAATTGTTATTTTGAGGGAGGCTCTCCAACATAAGGTCAATAAAATAATCAAGGCAGAGACAGTGAGACTATAAACTAAAAAAAGAACATGTAGTGTAACTTTAGCCTGTAAAGCTTCAAAAAGGTTCAAGCAAGTGAGGAAAAGGAGAGAGGGAACACCCCCCCCC